>FYEU01000319.1:0-74202 GCA_900188575.1 Geosmithia putterillii | reverse complement strand
CCCCCGGCCGCGCCCCCGCGTCCAGATACATAATCAGCGGCAGCATGCAATACTGACTTGTTTTGCGAGCAGATATGGACCCTTGGTATTGGCTGCGGCATCGTCTCTTGGGTCGACAAGTTCCGCACGCCCGACTGGCGCCCGTACCGGGCCGCAATGTTCATCGGCCTAGGTCTATCTGGCGTCGTCCCCGTTGTGCATTGCGTCTCCATCTATGGTTACGCGGTTGTCATGGATAGGATGGCCGTCAACTGGATCATAGCGCATGGTGGAATGTACATCTTTGGTGCAGTCCTCTATGCGGTAAGTATCCTGTACACTGAATTAACAAACGGCTTAAGTATGGAACTGACTATGATGCTTGTAGGTACGGTGGCCGGAGAGGTCTTGGCCGGGGGCGTTTGACATCTGGGGCAGCTCGCATCAGATATTCCACCTCTTTGTCGTCATGGCTGCCGCTACACACCTGTACGCAATGTCTCGGGCCTTTGATTTTCACCACACAGTCATGGCTTCTCAATGTTCTCTGGAATGAGGAAGCCAAGGGGAGAAGTGGAGGGGAACTGAGTGCAGGTTCGAAGCAGGATGCCCGTAACGGGCTAAATGGATTCTGCAGGTAGAAGGCATTATTATAGATTATTTTCCTACTCTTCATCTTCCTGGTCAAGACCAAGATCCATGACCTTGACCAGTCCTGACCCCATGGCTGCGGCTGCCCAGCACCCGTACGCCTCATTCGGATTCCACTGCACGGCCGTGATGCGAGTCTGAGGCTCATGGATGATGACCCGTGTTGGATCTACTGCACCGCCCGCCTCATCACTGTCGTCCCCATCATCGTCAACCACATCCTCGTCCTTCTTGCCTCGCTTCTTCTTCGGTGGCGGCGGCTTGCCCCCCCGCTTTCCATCAACCCTGGCCTTGCGGTTCTTCTCTGGGCGGAACCCGTGCAATATGCGCGACACGCCACGCTGTGCAGCAGCTGCTGACTGGTGTTGGGAAAGGTGCTCCGCGGGACGGTGCTCGTGCTGGAAGATACGGATGCGGTCGCTGGGCTCCCGTCGTCCCTGCAGGACCTGAAACAAGTCGAATTGCGGATTCAGAGCGGCCAGTGACCCGTCGGCCGACCCGACGAGGAGGAACGGGTGCGTGCGTCCCACAGCGAGGCATGTGATGAAGCTGTCGCTGGCAAATGTGCGTCGGGGTATGGGGAAGTAGGCGTGGTGCATGAAGCCAATCATGGTGCTGAGAACATTGGACGACGGCATCATGGCAAAAAACCCCTTGAGGTGGCGGCTCCATGATATGAGGTTGGGCGTAGTGCTCACCGACAGCGTGGGGAACTCGGTCGTCTCGTAGCTCGGGTTGCGGATGTCGCACAGTTTTACGTGGCCGCCCATGGGGATAGAGGCCACAAGGTATGGAAGAGAGGGATAGCCCGATGCCATGTCGATGATGGCACTGTGGTGCGTCATCTGCCGGGAGAGGATAGCACACGGGTAGATTGACCACAATACTGTAGTTCCATCTGAGTATCCAACAGCCAGTCGGTTCGATGTCACCCACGTCATGGCCGTCGGCTTGATGTCGCCAGAGAGCCTGAGGGAAATGCTAGGCTGTTCAACTTTTTCTTTACTATTATGTTAGAAGGATGGCAGTCGGAGTATAAAGGACTGGATGTACCCGATGCTTACCGTATGGTGCATCCTGCCCCGTTAGAGGCTCAATGATGTCAATCCTCGTGTCGGTAAGGATGGCAAGATGCTGAAATAAAGGAGCCCACTGGACACGTCTTGCTCGACCGGAATCGAGGCATAGGGTTTTGAGTAACCTAGGCTGCTGTGGTGCCGGGTACATATAGGCACCCGCTTGTGTACCGCAGAATTCCCATATCTGCACAGTCCCGTATGTCTGAAAGTCTGACCTGGAAGATTCTTCCTGGTAGTTGTAGTTTTGCTGGTCACTGTGCGGAATGACGGCCAGGGCAAGATGCTGCTTCGAGTTGACTTCTAGGTGAGTGGCCCAGTCAAGGCTGATGACGAGGCCGCCAGCGTCTAGGATCCAGCCTGATGCGCGGGTCTCGTTCTCGCCAATGGGTGTACCGGTATGCGACAGGATTTGCGATGTGCCAGGCTCTAGAGGGTATTCCCTCTGGGTATCGTACGGTCCCATCAACACGGGCAACGTCCCTGGCTGCAGTACGTACGGTCCGGCCTCATGGTGCGCATCCAAAGGTCTCAGGATCGGCCCCTCGAGTCTCTCGGTACTCCAGCGCTCCAGCCACCTCCGTGCACGCTGAATCTCCCTTTCAGGCGCATCCTGATCCCAGATGCTAATAGGCGCAGCATCAGGTAGCGGCACAGGTTCTCTGGGAGGCAAAAGGGGCCAGTCGAGCCATCGCTCGAGAAGCTGTAACGTCGTCTGGACGTCCCGATCCTCGGGGCCATACCAAGTGTCCGCCAGGGCAGCCCCCCGCAGGTGGCGCTCGAACGTGCCTGCGTAGCCTCGGGGCACGTGCGTGTCGGCGACAAACGGCTCCAGGTCGAGGTAGGCAGGGTCTTCCTGTATGCCGACGCTCATGGATTTCACTACCGATTTTTGGCGTTGTTGGCGGCGTCGCTGGCCGCGATGACGCGACGAGCCCGCTTGGTCAGATGCCTCTGATTCAGATATGGCAACGGCGTCCGCTTCAGGGTCAGGGCTGTCCCCATCCCGGCCGCCCGCGTCACCATCACCATCGAAACTGCCGTCCCTATCTTCAGTCCTTCTCTGCCGTCGTCGCGATGGGCGCACAGCCGCTTCCCCATCAGCAGAGCTATCGCCTGAGGCGTAGTCGTCAACCGTGTAACTTTTTGTGGCGTTAGATCTCCTGGTCCGCATAATTCATGAGTGCCCCGGGGTTGATAAACACGGTCGAAATTGACAATCTGCCTTGTTGTTTCTTCCGTCATTACTACTGGTGGGACTGTCCACTGAGATTCAGTGCTGTCAATGCTAATAATACTACTCCGTACCTAGGCCTACTTGTACCTACTCGTATGCTAGCTCACCACCATGACGTAAACGTTGTTTGGATTGCAAACAAAAAGACAGTGGCAAGTTGACAAACGCTTTTTCAAACTCAAAGGAACTTGGACATGTAATATGAGTACGAGTAGGTAGATTTTGTTCGTTGTAAATTAACGTTCCTCCACACGAGAAATCCGTTGGAGCACTCGCTCAACGCTCCTGCCGCACTCAGTATTACTCCGTACCTGCCACGTTAATTCGCAAACCACGTTGACCTGAAGACAAACACAATAGAGGAAACATCAACGGCATCACCGCCACACTTCCATCTAACCGCGTCATTTCGTGATTAAGCTTCCGGCCCCACGGAGCTTTGGCACTTCGTGCACGTTCCCTTATTTTGAGACTTCCCTAAGCTCGTTGTTTTGCTAGGCGACGCTATCATTAGCTAGCCATTTCAAACGGGACCCTTTTTCTCAACCTTCTAGTCGAACCAATGCTTTCTTGCGAAACATTCCCCCGTCTTGCTCTATGGGGAAGGTGATGAAGATTCTCAAAGAACCCAGCCCCAGCATACGAGTAAGTGACGGAATCACTCGCCGAAATGGCAAGTCTGAAGGGGCCCCGTATCGGAGGGGAAGTTCCATGTAACCCTGCGCAGAGCGCTTACGGTTATCCTTACGCATAAACTGTCGGCCACAATGACCAATGATCCCGAAGTTTCGCGAGCACAGGAAAACGGATAGCCCATGTCTGGAGATCCTCCGAATGGAAATCGCGACGATTCACTCATCAACTCGTAAGTGATGAACGATCGACCAATCCCCCGGTACCAAGCAAGTCTTTCTTAGCCTCCACTGGAAATGGCCCATCATGTTGCGTATTACGGAGTGACTGACGAGGCCTTACTCGTAAACCCCAGGATTCTCGATTGGTACCCCTCTCTCCCCGCTGTTCTTATTCCTCGAGCCGTACAACCCTAATACGATGCATCGACCGGGTCTGGCCACACAGGGCCCAGGACTTTTGACCTGGCCACTTTGGCGTCCCGGCAGTTGCCAAGTCTGGCGTACAGACGACAATGCTAAGGACAAATACGATCGGCATTAATACCCCTGGCGTTGCTTGTTGGCGGCACTTTTGGTTACCCCAAGGTCCCTCTGACACCTAACAAATCGAGAAGGTAATATTGTCCCATAAGAAGGCTGATCTGGACCCCAGCAAGTGCTGGACCTGAGGCTCAGAGATATGACAGCGGGATGTTTAAAAGGATGACCACGACGTGCCTTTGACTCTAATTCTACTTTCGTTTCATTACCTCTGTTATCTGATCCCCGCGTCTTCTTCGTGCCTCAGTATACATCTTGGAACCATGAAGGCTTCCGCAATCCTCGGACTGGGGCTCACCCTGCCCCTTGTCGCTGCTAAGGTCTCGTACGACGGATACAAGGCCTTCCACGTCGACAGCGGCGACAGCTATGACGCCGTGGCTAAGGCGCTCAAGAACATCGACCATGTGTCGCTCGAATGCCACAGCAACCACAAGGGCTTTGATATTGCCGTGGCACCTCAGAGCCTCAAGGCCTTCCAGGCTCTAGGCCTTGATCACAAGTTGGTTCATGAGGACTTTGGCGCTGACTTGGCCGTCGAATCCAACTACACACCTTACGTCGGTATGCAGCGAACCTCCAATATAACATGAATCGTGATATGTAAGCTTTGCTGACTAGAGTAGCCACTGCCAAGGACCAGGCCATTGCGGCCCTGCCCGCAATTTCGTACTTTAACTCGTACCATGACTTCGACAGCCACCTTCAATTCCTCGACGATCTCGCAGCCGCCTTCCCGGACAACTCCGAGACTTTTGTGGCCGGACAGTCTGGCGAGGACCGACCGCTGAAGGGCATTCATCTCTATGGCAGCGCAGGTCCTGGAACCAAGCCGGCAATTGTCTGGCACGGCACCGTTCACGCCCGTGAATGGATCACTGCAGTTGTATGAACCACATCTCCAACCCCTAGAACAAGGTGGCCACGACTGACAATTGTCTTTAGACTGTCGAGTACTTGACGTACCAGCTCATTAAGGGCTACCAGGATGGCGACAAGACCGTCACCACCACACTGGACAACTACGACTTTTACATCATCCCCGTGGTGAACCCCGATGGTAAGACCACATATCGATTGTCACAGTGCAGCGGTGAATGTGCGCTGATACAAAACAGGCTTTGTCTATACCCAAAAGGAGAACCGTCTGTGGCGCAAGAACCGTCAGGAGCGTTCCAGTGCCTCGTGCGTGGGCACCGACGTTAACCGCAACTGGCCCAACAAGTGGGACGTTGACGGAGGCTCTTCGACTAACCCCTGCGACGAGGACTACCGCGGCGAGGCCGCCGGCGACACGCCCGAGAACAAGGTCCTGACCAACCACACCTTGACGGTCAGCGACAGCGCCGGCATCAAGCTGTACGTCGACTGGCATTCGTACAGCCAGCTCATCCTCCTGCCCTACGGCTACAGCTGCTCGGCTACCGCGGACAACCTTAGTGAGCAGATGGACAAGGCCGGCATCGTCGCCGACGGCATCCAGAGCGTCAACGGCCTCGAATTCACCTACGGCCCTACCTGCAAGACCATATACCCTGCGTCTGGCGGCAGCATGGACTGGGTCTTTGACAAGGCCGACGCCGAGCTGGCTTGGGCCATTGAGCTTCGTCCCACATCCAGCAGTGGAGGCGGCTTCGTCATTCCCCCTTCCAACATTGTGCCGTCTGGAAAGGAGATCTGGACTGGAATCTACAATCTCTTCAAGTCTTTTTAAGGCCAAGTTGTATGATGACGAATGTATATAAACAGTATATAGCAACATATGGAAGTTGGGGAAGAATCATGACAACGAAGAGAAGATTAATTCAAAGCATTCTATCTATTTCCGTTGGGAAGGTCCAGTCAAACTCATATAACCCTCTAGTAACAACAAATCGTCTGTCACGCCTCTATTTCTAGGCTGAGCGAGTGTCTCTTAAGTATCGGTATCTAGCTGGTAAACCTGAAGTTGAGACGCTTATTCCCCTCGTCGGTGGTAGTGTCGAGGTAGTTGCGCTGCTCCTCGGGGGTCAGGGCGTTCCAACGCTTGTCTCGGCTCCGGTTGCGCAGCTCATAGTAGACCTTTGTGAGACCGAAAAGAGCAATATTCATGCATGTGACGGCAATCAGGTTCCTGTTTCCATTCCTGTAGCGAGGCGCGTCGTCATCGCGGTACATGTTGGAGGCGATTATACCACTCGACTGGACAGACATGTTGTAGATGGCGGCTGAGACGGTACGGAGGCGCACCGTATTGGAGTTGCGAGAGTTCCAACCGACCAGGATGGCGTGGGCTAAAAGTCAGATCAGCAGGTGTCCTTAAAAAGAGGGAGGGGGCCGAAACTTCGGGGCAACGCACGTGATGGATAGGACAGAAGCAGGGTTAGAACAACCCAGGCTGTCCAGCGGTTGACCTCGTTGATGTCGACAACATAGAGGTAGATGACAAAGGGAAGGACCCAAACTTGTGTGAGGGCACCCACGAGAGCACGCTGCTGAAGTCTCTCGGACATGTACGTGATGGCTAGGATGGTGACAATGCCAATTGCCATGGGTGGGATAGACAGAACGTTGGTCAGGAGCACACTGAAGCCCGTCCGGCGTAGCGTGAGTGTCAGGTACTGGTGCTCGGGCGTCACGGGAATCTGCCACCCCAGACCCAATGCGTACAGGGGCCACATGTCGTAGTCGGAAATGGACTTCCAGAGAAGCTTGGGCGTAATGGGTTGACGGTTGTGCATGTCGCCTTTGCTCGGGTCCTCGCGGATCACGCGGTTGACCATTATGATCTCCTCACTATTTGGTGGCAAAAATGAGTATGATATATGCCGCCAATATCAAGGGGAAAAGGACACTAACCGTTCACTGAACCAACCATTCTTACCACGGAGCCCGCCCTTTGTCTGTGTCGGAGATGCCGGCATCAGGGACCATGACGCTATACCGATGATCAGAGTCAGGAGTCCCTGGGATGCGTTAGTATAAGACCCTATGACCCTAGCGCTTCAGTAAATTCACACACCTCAAAAAGGAAGAGCCATCGCCAGCCCGGAAGCCCATTCAGGCCGCGCAGCTGGAGGAAGCCAGCCCCAAGAAGGCCGGACAGAATATCGGCAATCTGCAGAGCGGACCAGAAATAGGCAAGACGGACCGAAAGCTCCGCCGACTTGTAAAAGTAGCTGAGGTAGAGGATAATCTGGAGACAGGAGTTAGTAGAGTGCTATGGGTGAAACATAGCGCTGTCCGGGGGTAACATACATCCGGGATGAATCCACCTTGCTGTGAATATTGTTAGCATGTGCAACTCCAAGACGTAATACATTAGGACGCAACATACCAGAATAGCAAGAAGAGCTCGACAAACAAGAAACGACGTTCTTCCGTTGAGCCAGAATTGACACTATAGGTCTTCGGTTAGTAGCTGGTCGCGAAGTATCGAAGTATCGGGGCAAGGAAATGGTGATACATACGGCCGACACTATGCTCCAGAGACACAGCTGCATGGGAATCCATCGGTCCGGGCCAACCCACTTGCTGACGAGCTGCGACGGAAGCTCTGCACACAAAAAGGCCAGCTTGAAGACGGTGTTTCCAAGGTTGTAGTCTAAAAAGGTCAACACTCACTTCGCGGTGTAGTAGTTGGATATGTGTATAGGGACTCACCGTTTGTAGTCATGTTCAAATCACCGAGAAAGTTGTCCGAGACAGCCTGAGCAAGGTTGGCGCGGTCAAGTTCGAGCCCTACAAACATGACACAGGCAAAGAGCATGATCCGGATATCGATTTTGCGGACTATCTTGAGCTCCTCGCCCCATGTCCAACGGGCCCTCGGATCGAAACGGTGCAGGTTCTCCCAGTCGTCCCGGGGCTGGTGTCGCTTAGCCAGCTCGGGGTCGTCATAGACGGACCTCTGGGTTGCGATCGCATTTCGGTCGACGGCAAAGCGGGAGCGCTGCCACCAGCGACGGTCCGATTCTGAGAGGGGAACCCCCAGCGGTGGCCAGTCTTCGTCGATAGAGAGGGCTTGGGTTTTGGTGGTGGCATCCTCCTTGTCGCCAACGTACTCTTTACCCGAGGAGAGGCTATCATTCTGGGACAGGTCGTTCCGGGGGGACGTACCATCTACCTCGGGGCCGTCGTCCTGGCCGTTACCGGAAGAGCCGCGGTGTCGCGTCTGCGATGAGAGAGCGGTCGGCATCGTGGAATATGACGGTGGTTGAGCCGTTGAGCTTCCCAGTAGCCGGTTACTCGAGGACCCTTCCCTGGCCGGCATTATAAAGTTATTACGATCAGATCTTTCCAGGAATCTTCTCCGTCGCTTCGCTCATCGAGATGGCAATACGTCCGTGTCCCTGTCGAAGCCAAGTTCGATAAAAGGCCCGTGGCTTGCCAAGGGATTGCTGCAACCCCCCCCAGAAAGCACGACATGGAAAGATACGGCGTAGACGCGTATCAGCTGTAAAGACGCGGGCCCAAAGGGTTGGACCCTTGTGTGGTTAATTCCGTGAATGAGCTCATCGGGCCGTGGGCTTGCGTAATGGTCCAGAAGTAGGGAGATTCCGAACATCAGTTGCCCGACTCCCGGTGATTATTCCTCTGTTGGTCCTGTCGTTTAATGCATGTTTCCTCTGAACAGTAAATGGCTGGCACGGGCCAGGGTATGGCGCGATATCAGTGCTTGGTGTTGTGCGACGGCGGTTCTCGATCCGGAGTGGTGACCGGAGACTCCGGGCCGTGTGTAGAGCCTCCACCCGAGTGGCCAATGAATCACGAATCCCCTACCAACGTTAAGTTAACGAGACCTGTACTATGCGATATCGACAACTGATTGTCTAGATTGTCAAGAGCACGACATGCATCGCCTGGAAACACCTTTTCCGAGCGAGATATGCGGGGTAGCTGTCATTCAATCGCTAGAAGATGCCGACGAGCCTATTGCACCTAGTGAGGGTTGCGTTTCTGGATCACGACATTGCCTGACTCGATGTCGGCATACCCTCGACTGCGAATCATGTAGGGCAGCAAGATGCACTACCCAACGATTGCAACGCAGTTGAGGGTCTATCGATCAGACAGAATAGAGCTAATTGATGATCACCATAGAAAAGGTGCAACGTCGGTAACTGTTAGTGTCAGCAGAGTAGTCGCATATAAGATGGCGGGGCGTCCTGTAAAGCTGTAAAACTGAAATCCCCCCCATTGATTTCCCCAGAAACCCATCCAAGGAACCGTACTTAACATTATCCACGACCGATCTCGAAGTCTTTGATTACGATGGCACCCTCCGCTGTTGAATCCGGCACTGCGCCTACAACAACCACAATCCCTATCCTCAAAGGACAGAGCGCTGCCAAGCCGTCTGGGGTGCTGGACCAGTACGACTCCTTTGACGTGACCCCGACAATTGGCAGGGAGTTTCCCAATGCCAAACTCGTTGAGTGGTTGGACGCTCCTAACTCGGACGAGCTCATCAGGGAGCTTGCCGTCACGAGTGAGTGATGCTGGAGTCTGCGCACAGGGTCAATTGGATGTCGGACGGTGTTAACGATCAGTCCTATATAGTCTCGCGCCGTGGCGTCGTTTTCTTCCGCGCGCAGGATGGATTGACCAACGAAATCCAGAAGAAGCTCATTCTCAGGCTCGGTGAGCTGAGTGGCCGTCCGCCGTCCTCCTCGCTCCACGTCCACCCGGTCCTTAACTCTGAGCGTCACGACGGTGGCGACGACCCAGAGATCAGCGTCATTAGCTCTAAGCAGTACAAGAGGCTGTACAGCAGAACTGTGAATGACGGTGTTGTCAAGAGGAGGCCGGACACCGAGCTGTGGCACTCCGACATTGCCTTTGAGCCCGTGCCTGCCGACTACACGTCTCTGAGGGTGGTCGAGGCGCCCCCGACGGGTGGTGGTACGTTGAACGACACACCGATGGTTTGGGGATATGGCAGGAGACAGTTTCAAGCTGACATGTTGAACAGACACTCTCTGGGCCTCCGGATATGAGCTCTACGATCGTCTGAGCCCGGCATACCAGAAGTTCCTTGAGTCTCTGACAGCCACATTCGCTCAGCCGCACTTCGAGGAGATGGCCCAGAAGCAAGGCTTCAAGCTGCACTCGAAGCCCCGTGGCTCCCCCGAGAACGTTGGCGAGAAGCTGAAGGCCGTCCACCCCGTGATCCGTACAAACCCCGTCACCGGGTGGAAGAGCATCTTCCCCGTTGGCGCACACGTTTCGCACATCAACAACGTGACGGCCGAGGAGAGCAAGAACCTCCTCAAGTGGTTCTATGACCTTGTCCAGGACCACTCGGTCCAGGTTCGCCTGAGGTGGCAGAACCCCAACGACATCGGTAAGTGGTTTCCTGTTCATGTTCAGTGCCTGTTTGGGAGTTTCCTCCCGTATCGGACCTCGACTAACCTCACTTCCGCCATATAGCCATCTGGGACAACCGCAGCACGTTCCACACTGCCACATATGACTACTACTCGCTCGGTGACCGGTATGGCGTCCGTGTGGTGGGTGTCGGTGAGCGGCCGTTCCTCAACCCGCAGAGCAAGTCTCGCCAGGAGGACATCGAGGAGGACCCTCTGGTGGGAGACACCAGGTAGAGTGAAATAGTTGACATCATGAATACTCTGCATGGAATTAAAACGGAAAACGGCAAATGGAAACGAAAAAAAAGGCAAGGAAAAGCATACGATTATGATGAAGAAGATGATGATGACGGGGGAGGAATCTGGGGTAGCGTCCCCTCTTTAGCGATTGTTATAACGCCTGGAAGGAGCACATCCTGCTTACTACCTACCTGCCTTGCCATGGTATTGGTAGAGGGACGATTGCGAGCTTAACAATGAAACCAACGACTGCTAAAATACACAATGCGCGAATGAGTCGAAATGAATCATAATGATTGTATTACTTCTAAGAGAAATTCCGGGAATTCCGGTTATATCCGTTAAAAGAACTTGAACTTGATCTGTAGATGCATTAGTACAAGCTATGCGAATAAACGATTGGAGGAAGGTGTGTCTCCGTGTGGCTTCCAACATGATGATTGGCAGAGATGAGGCTGGGGCCCGATGGATTTATTGTTCGACTGAGGGGAAGAACGTATTAATACATATTCGTATCTACACCGCGTCGAAATAATGTACTGGCATACCGTGGACCAACCAGGTAAGTTTTACCGGCGTTGGCGTTTGGGTTGGCGTTCACCGACCTTTTACAACATCTGTGATACAAACACGGACCGCACATTGGTAGACCTTTGATAACAGACGGCCAAGTCGAGATGACGACGTCGGGCGTACCGTATCCCAGACGATGTGTACAGCAGAACATTCATATTCTTCCAACGTTGAAACATACAGGGATCGACCGCATATGGACATCGCGACCTAATGACAAACGAGATGTCGACCACACTTCGCTTCGTCCTCACCGTAGACGACGAGCCCCAGTGGCGTCAATTCCGGCCGGCCTACAACATGTTTCATAAGCGCGACTTACCAGAAGGGATGACAGCTGCAACCTTTGGGCGGCTTTTTTGAACACCAAGGTGCAAATGTACTAACCAAGACGGCACAGGGAGCCAGGCCAATGTGCTGGCACAAGCAGCACTTTGACCATCTTGCGCAGCTGTTATTACATTTTAAACAGGCGAGCAAGAGAGCCTTTGCACACTATACCAAGACTTTTTAGGGGGCCATGTCTATAGACAGACCTTCAGGCGAAGCAACGAGGGCAGGAAGTTTTCATTGAACGGGTACTCCGTACTCGTATACATATGGACGTTGATCCAAACCATCCAGTCCCTGCACATCCAGTATAACCCCACCTGCAAGGATCCGACACCACCTAGACAGGTTCAAGGCATATTTCGCAGCCCGGCAAGAAACGATCTCAGATATTCGCCGTGGGGAAATGGTTGGGGTTGGAGCACGGTCCGGGGAGAGTAACGTCACGGGTTGCGTCGTACGTTACCCGGTTGTCGGGACAAACGCCATTGCAACCGCCGGAAGGGGATCGCACGGGCTGGCCACAGCCACAAGAGAAGTAAATGCACCAAGTGACACACATAATTGGTAGGAGGGGTGCGGAAGATGTAAAGTTGCTGTCCGAGGCGTTAACAGTTTTTTCTTGTCAATATGGCATGTGTATGCATGTGAAGGGGGACTTGAACTCAACTGACGTGCAAGAGGATGAAAGTCGTATTCTTTCTTGAGAGAAGAGGCGTCTTCTACTCGTTTTCTCCCTTTTGCTATTCGGATTGTCTTTAGAAATGCAGGCAATTCCTTTTCGAACAGGGGAGACCTTGGTCTTTTAACCCCCACTCAAGTCGCGAGACTTACCCAGAGCACACTCAGTCGACATCTGAATTCAGGCGTCTCAGTCACATTCTCGGACCAGATCACTTGGGTCGCATCGCAACTTTCGACTCGTTTTCTTGATGGAAGGGCCAGACCGCCGAGAGCGCCGTTGCCCAAAGCCGCGAGATTAGAGAGAGTGTGTGCCATGTACCTGGGCGAACCAATCTCATAAGTCGCAACAAGGGGCCTCAATTCATAGCGCGGACGGTGTGTCGGTTGGGCTCTCATCCTAGAGCCGGTGAGAAGATTATGAAAACTTCATATCTCGTTTCTCTCTACTTAACCCCTCACCCCCATTATGCCCCAACCGTGGTACGACTCTGAATCTGATCAACATCTCCATGCACTTACTGACCGGCGGCACGATTATTGACTGGATACTCACTTGGGACTCTCGCGTGCACATCATTCTCTCATGGTCAAGACACGGAGGTGTGCGGTGCCTAATAGTGTCGCTGAGCCAGGCCAATGGGGTGTAACCACATCAGCCAGTGGCCGTAGGAAGACGAATGTGCAATGAGAAAGGGAATCAAGGCGCACATGATTTTCATCTGACAAGCCAACCATATCACGGCTAGAAAAAAAAGGGTATTCCAAAACCGATGTGCTGCGTGGCTCCATTCCCATAGGACAAAGCCATTCTGTACTACACTCCTACCTGTATGCACCCGTGCCGACATGAGTCGATGTCACTTACATGTCGCTGTCGCGCATCTCGGTGATATTGGGTGTGTTGGCTTATATCTCGGGTCACGTTGATACCTTGGCACTGCGAGTAAGCGGCCGAAACAGCATTGCATGAGGCGACTGAATTCCAAGGGACCCTTTAGCTATTTCTGCAAGGCATACTGATCTTTGCATATTATTTAAGCTCTAGTATTCGACTTAATCTATGCCATACGGTCTCTCTCTACACAGAACTATACGGACTAGACATGTTGGAATCCTACCAAGCAGTTATCTCACCAATGATCTCACCGATGCCAGTTAATCTTCTTGTTTACACCAATATTTAGAAGTACATTCATATGTTGGATAGCAGTGATAGCTTGGATTTTCGTATAGAGGCTTAGAGAATGTATATTGATACCCATATTCAATACCAGTGGACGGAGTACAGTGTTGAGATGAACGTAGAAGGCTGAATGAGTTTCACAGTACAGCCATTGCCCGAAAATTATCCACACTGTGCCCACACAGCTTCCCGCCAGAGCTCCCCACTAGCCTCATGCAACCTTCATTCTCCATCAACTACAGCGACGCATATAAGCGACGGCGAGAAAGAAACAGGAGGGCACACGATGAGTGAACCACAGAGGACGTCGAGCAAGGGCCACAGTAGGAACAAGTCGTCGACCAAGAGTACGTCCTCCCCCACCTTTGGCAGCAGCCTGACGTCGATGACGCTACTCCTGGCATTACCTCCTACGCGGGAAGTGGAAGTCGATCATCATGTCCGTGCTGCTTCTGGCGACTTTTCAGTCAAGTGTAATGTATGTATGGCTACTAAAAGCGGCACACAGGCCGTCCGAGATCCTCTACCAAGGGACCGCTCGATGTCGAAGAGTGAGTGCTGCCCGACCTTAGAGGCGAATTCCCTATACAGCCCTCCAAGCTCACCACCACCTAAACAGCAGTACCCCGCTATCGTCACCGCGGTCACCGGCTCAGTTGAGTCCCAGAAATCTGCCACGGCGGACAGATTCGCGGGCATCGTCGTCGTCACGACGTCGGGACAGGTCGCCGGCCGGACATGGCTCTGACAAGGCGCGTGGCAAGAGGGACTTTTCGTTCCTGATGAGACCAGAGATTTACCACCCGCTGACGCCCCTCAACGTGCCGCTGGCGTTCCGCAATTCATCCAAACAGCCTGACCCGGAGACGCCTCTGGAAGAGCTCATATCCAAGGGCCACTTCCGGGCGGCAGCGATTGCAGCGGTGCAGGAGCTGACGGGGACGGGGACGGGAGCCAGGGGGACCAAGGCGGTGGACCCAGCAGACTACGAGAGGATCTTTGGGCTCCTGTACACACGGCTGGCATGCCTGACGCTGATTGACGCAACATCTTTGGCGGCCCAGGAGGTCAAGGCGCTCGAGGATCTGAGCAACGCGCGGTTGTACGTGGATGAGTCAACGGGGGAGCACCTGGTCCCCTGGGAGCTACGGGTGCTCAATGTGCGACTGCAGGCCCTGGGCTTCAACGACTCGCGCCGCGCCGTCATGAGCTACCACGACCTGGCGCGCGAAGCGCGCGTGCGCATCTCGAGGGCCGCCTCGCTCCACGACAACACGGACTGCGAGCTCTGGAAGGCCCGCCTGCACGAGCTGGGTATCAGGGTCACCGGTGCCCTCATTGAGATGGACGACCTGGCTGGCGCGGCATGCCACCTCGCCAACTTGCGCGACCGGGGTGACGGCTCCTTGGCCCTCTCCAAGGCCCTCCTCTGGATCCACCTAGGCGACGTGGACAGGGCCAGGAAAGAGTGTGCCTCCCCTGGGCCTGATGGTGCTGGCACTGGTACGGGTGGTGTGCCTGACCGCGTCATCTCGGCCTTGTGCGACATGGCCGATGCATCGTACCATACGGCGTCGGAGACGTGGCAGAAGCTTAGGCAAGACACAGACGATGAAATGGTTGGCATCAACGCCGCCGTTTGCCTCTTGTATCTTGGCAAGATTCAAGAGGTATGCCCCCTTCATTGAACATGTCCTTGATTATTCAGTACCAGTACTAATGTTTTACTTTTACAGGGTCGGGATATCCTTGAGGAGTTGGTCGAGTCCGGGGCGTCATCTCATACGCTCTTGTTTAACCTCTCGACAATGTACGAGCTGTGCACTGAGAGGAACCGCGGCCTGAAGATGAGGCTGGCGGAACAGGTGTCACGGATGGACGAGTCGCCCCGCGGATGGGAGAGGACCACGGCAGACTTTAAGCTGTAACTGTAGTCACAACCAACTATGAAATTGTATCCAGCCCTTCATACTACTAGCCAACACAGGTTTTTACTTCATTTTCATTTTCATTTTCCAAACCCTCTATCCTTTCTTCAAGGGGAGCGGATACAGGCCGCGGTATGATCGGAGCTGCCCCGGCCATCGTTTACCCCACTTTGACCCTAGTCTTAGAGACGGGAAACGGGAACCGCGGGGTCTCAAAGTAGCGTACCTCGGCATACGAGGCTGTATAAAGTTGCTCAGATACCATTCTCCTTCGTCTCTGGTCAATCCTCCTGGTCAATTCAGCACTGAAATCCCTCGTAGTACTTACCACGCCATACACGACCATGTCCGAACGCGTGTCGCAGCTCGCCGGCCACCTAAACTACCCGAAGGGCCTGCTGGCCGGGCAGGTGGCTATCATCACAGGAAGCGGACAGGGCATCGGCGCAGAGGCAGCACGACTGTTTGCCAAGGAGGGGGCCAAGGTGGTTGTTGCCGATATTGATGACAGTAGGTGCCTATCTTATGGCCTTCCCCAAGTGAGGATCTCAATTGCTCACGGTGCGCAGAGAAGGGCAAGGACGTGGCTGAGAGCATCAACAAGAATGGCGGGCAGGCAATTTCCGTGGCTGGAAACGTGCTTGACGAAGAATACATCACCCGGCTCGTCAAAAAGGCGGCTGAGTTTGGCTCTGGGAAGATTCATATCATTGTCAACAATGCCGGGTATACGTGGGACGGGGTGATTCACAAGATGACGGACAAGCAGTGGGAGAACATCATTGCGCTGCACTGCACGGCGCCCTTCAAGCTGGTGCGCGCGGCGGCTCCCTACTTCCGCGTCAAGGACGGGCAGCCTCGGAGCATTGTCAACATCTCGTCCACGTCGGGCGTGCACGGCAACGCGGGCCAGATCAACTACTCGCTCGCCAAAGCGGGCGTCACGGGCTTCACCAAGACGATTGCCAAGGAGTGGGGTCCCTCGTTTGGGGTGCGCGCAAACACAGTCGCCTTCGGCCACATCCTTACCAGGTTGACGGCCGACAAGGAGGATGGTGCGTTTGTCACGGGCCCGGATGGCCAGAAAATCTCCTTGGGCATCCCAGCCAAGCAGAAGGCTTCCGCGGGCGACTCTGGCTATAGCGATATCCCGCTCCGTAGGGCGGGTTCGGCCACCGAGGCAGCCAGCAGTATCCTGGCGGTTGCGAGCCCCCTCATGTCCTACGTCACTGGGCAGACCATCATGGTGACGGGAGGGAGGAATATGTAGCGGCAGGCTTCACTCTATTGGGAGGGGAACCAAGTCTCTCCTGTCATTAATAATAAAAATAAAGTGTTGTAATTAAAACGTTGCTACCCATTACACCATAGTACTACTACTCTGCGTTGATCTATACCTTGAGCCAGAGGTTAAAGACACCATTTGCATAGGCGACAATCTCGTCTCCACCGAGCTTGCTCTCGCCGTAGAGGCGGTCGACAAAGGTGATGGGCACCTCGGAGACGGTGCAGCCCATGGCCTTTGCACGCACAATCATCTCCATCTGGAACGAGTAGCCCTTGGACTGGGTGCTGAGGATGACCTTCTCGAGAATGTGCTTCTTGTAAAGGCGGAAGCTACCGGTGACGTCGCTGACGCCCGGGCGGAGGACGGTGTCGGCGAACAGGTTGGCGCCCCTCGACACAAACTTGCGCTTCAGGTCCCAGCCGAAGACACCGCCGTCGCCGGCGTATCGCGTGCCCGTCACGATATCGTAGTCGCCCTCGCGCTGGCGGGCCACCATGCGGGGGATGAACTTGGGGTGGTGGCTGAAGTCGGCGTCCATGATGATGACAAAGTTGCCCGTCGCGTACTGCAGGCCGTGGACGTAGGCCGTTCCCAGGCCCAGCTTGCCCGCTCGCGGCTTGAGCACAATGTTGGGGCTGTAGGCCTTGATCAGCTGCAGGGCCACCTCCTGCGTCCCATCTGGCGATCCGTCGTCGACAATGATGAGCTCCCAATCGAGGCCTCTGTTCAATCGTTAGCAATGACCTCTACTCCGTTTCTAGGGGGGTGGAATGACATATACATGTCCCTGGGAGCACTCACGCCTCGGTAAAGGTGCGGTGTAGAAGCCACGCCATGATGGGCAGGTTCTTCCGCTCATTGTACGTCGGTAGCACTACCGAGTACTTGTCCTTTGTGGCAGCCATAGCTCGTAATTATAATAGAATATAGGATTCAGGGTGTCGTAGGGGGTCTGTTTAAAGGAGCGTGGTCGAGTCGGAGCATATACTCAGTCGGAGCGGGTGGGTTGAGCGTCTTCGTCTTGGACCTGGATCGGGCGCGTCTCGACAATCGCGTGAAGCTCTCCGCTGTCCTTAGTGGTTTAGGGGGGGGGCAGAATGGATGACTAAGGAGCCCCTGAGGCTATTAGTGAGTTTGGTGCGGCGTGGGCGCAGGTCTTAACAGATCTGCCCACATCCACCATATGCCAAATCATCGCGCGCATGATGCGGACAACTCTCAGCGAGTTGGAAATCCCTGGGTGTGAGAACCTCTCCTAATTAGCAAGGTAGTTTATCATTCACATCCGCATCCTATTTCCAGCATGCTTCTGTGCGTCAAGACATCGACATTGCTGACTGAGCCAATGGCTGAGGAGGACAGCTTCCCCGCCATCTAACTCACCGGGGGTAATAGTTCACACAGTATACGGCCGATAAAGCAGCTGATTGGTACAGTATATACAGTGCATATTCCCTTCTGAGCTAATGACGAATCTTGTCCAGACCCGCCTCCATCTCTCCCGCATCCCATGTACGGAGTACTCGTACTCTTACTGTCCCAGCCCAGAGTTGGCCCTTGTTATAGACTCTTGGTAATGCCCTGCAAACGGTAAACTCGGTCCATCATGGATTGGCCCTCCCTCAATCGGGGAGGTCTCACTGCCCACATGATGAATGATGCTACACTCACGTCTTGTGGAACCACACACACACAGCCCTCTTACTCTCCCCGCCTCGAATCTGTCAACCTCTTTTTCTCTCACTCAACTCTTAAAATCTTACCGCCTGACCATATATACACTGCCATTCTTTCCCAGTAATTGGCTTCATTTATCTAATAGTTTTCTGACTCGGGAGACACCAATACGAGTACAATCAATTGCTTCTCGTCGGTGTGCTCTTGAATACCAGAGGTCTCGCTACTACTGGATGCGCTCTTGGTTACGTCATTACAGCAACGGCCATGTCCGATACCAGTAAGCCTCGCCCCCCCCAGGAGCATACGAATATATGCAGCTACTACTATTGCGAAAATAGTGTTAGAGAAAGAGAGAATGAGCAGCTGGAAGGAAAGAGCAATTGGCATGATGGAACGCTGACTTGATATCTGATAGCCGTACCCCCCGCACCGATGGCGGATGCCATTGCGGATGCGCCGCAAAATGTGGCTCCTCCGGCATCCGATGCCAACGGCAACGACAAACCTGCCTCCGTCCCCAAGCCCGTCGAGGTTAAGTCGGTGCCTGAGACACCTATTAACAATGCGCAGACGCCGGCAGGCGGCACGCCGCGACCGGAGCTCAAGATAGCCGAAGAAGATGACGACAAGGTCAGGGACAAGGACGAGCAAGTTAAAGATAATGATGAAGGTGCAGAGCCAGTTATGACGCCGGCGGTGGGAGTCGGAGCGGCTGCAGATACTATTGTCACCACAAATGGGAAGAAGCGCAAGGCCGAAGAGGAGCCCGTTGAAGAGGTCAAGCCGGCGTCTGCGCCGGCCAATGGTATCAAGAGTGACAAGACTGCCACTAAAGACAAGGGGGAGCATCAAGATACGCCGCCTGAGAAAAAGGCCAAGGTGACTGACCAAATCGCCGAAAAGGTATCCAATGTCAAGGACAAGATCGAATCCAAGATCGGTGGTGCCAATGGCAACACCAACGGCAACAAAGGCGGTCGGACCAAGAAAGACAAGCCGCCGCCAACCGTTGGCAGGACAGAGCGCAAGACGCGCAGCCAGGGTCCTGTCGAACAGGCGGCGCAGTAATAATAGTATTAGTACGTATAACAAGGTTCGAAAACAATATTATTCTTTCTATCCTCTGATTCTCGAGTACCTCCTCCTTGTTTGTTTGTTTGGTGGCGCGAAAATCCTGTTTTGGACCGATAGAGTAGTCGGCGAGAGAGGAGGATGCACACTTTGACCGTCAAGGCTGTGTACGTGTATGCACAGGAATGACACCAATGCATGTCCCTGGTCTGGATCTCGAACCTCGCCACCACCTTCTTGTATTTTTACCTTTGTCCGCCTAGGTGTATTGCCCTGTCAACCAGCCTGTCAATTTACGCAGCGAGGAGGACTATGGTGCATTACTCGTATCTCTCTGCATTACAGGCTTGCAGAGTAATAATAAAAGCTGGGGCTGCTCTGTCAATGTGTCTTTTTCGCTGCTTATGTCGCTTATTAGACGGCACAAGGACTTAGCTTTCGAAGCGGGCCCCTATTCATGCGACCATCCTGGGGTTGATGGCGCACTGGGGTTTGGCGGTACCTTGTTTGACACCATGTTTGGTAGTATGGTACCATGTCTGGGCACTCGGTACTCTGTTTGCCCGTACCATGTTTGGTGGACCGCGAAGAGTCTAGAAAGTGGCGGCGGCCCTCATGTGGAGAATCGCCAGCTTGCCAGCCAGGACATGCGTGCGTGTGTGTGTGCGCGTTGTCTGTAGTGTACGTATCATGCAGACGAGGGTCTACTCGTAGAGTTCCCCGTCTTTGGTCGACAACTGGGTAGCCATACATGGCACCACAAGATCATTTTGATATCCGAGGAAAGGAAGAGTTAAGGCAAAGAGACAAAGAGATGAGGTGGGACGGCTGGACGGGAGCGTTGCGTGCCAAGACAGAGAAGGCTGTGTATCTGAGATGCACATTGACAGACAAAATGTCCATCCCAACACCACCCACCGGCCACCGCAGCGGTTATCAATTGTGGTTGGGCGGTTGTGTGGCCCACCGTTCTCGAACTCGGGATGACGAGTCCGTGTTTCAACTTTTTTCTGTGGCTTTCTCGCGAATTTATCGTCGGCGCTCGTACTGCGTACTCGTACCCGTACTTCGTAAGACCGATGATTCTGTCAATCTGTTAGTACCGTAGCGCGTAACGACGATCGTAGCCATCATTGGACTGACTGACCGACTGACTGACCCACCGCCTGTCTTTCGTTCCAGAGGTGAAGCCGCAGAAGAAGCCTCATGACGTCCTTGTCTATCGCAGGTAGTCAGTCGACCGGCAACACAAGAAGATATCCGCAATAGCTCGTGTACAGCTTTGGCAGGCGCAGGGTCAAGCGTGAAGTCGGGCCTCGTATTCAGAGGCTTGTTCTGCACGTCGGACAGGGGGGACAACGATTGGCGGAAGGGGGGACCCGGTTGGGGGGAGAAGAGGGCCCAAAAAGGGGCCTGTAGGTTGCAGTAAGTCAAAGTAAAAATAGCACATTAAAGACCAGAAAAAGGACCGGTACCTCCTCCCGCAGAAATGTATGGACCAGGTACCGAGTGTTTACTGGTATTAGCACCTTCGACTAAGCAGGACGTACCTGGAAGGAGCGGCTCTCCCGGATCCACCAGCAGCCAATCATCTGCACAAAGGGCCCTTGCCGAACGGATCGAACGTTGACTCCGTACTCGTACTAGCTGCCTAAGTAGTAGCACCTGCCAGTCGTACTCGTAACGTGCTCACTGCACGCTTACCGTGCTCTGTCTGTACTCGTACTTACTTCAGTGCCCAACAAACCACAGCTTTTGCCTCTGTACCAGCAAAGTATTACCTAGTAGCGCGTACCTTACGGAGGGCGCATAGCTGTAGCCCAGAGCCTATAATCCTCCGTACGGGGGTTTCCCAAGTATAGGCCGTAGCGCTGTACCCGTACAGATAGAACCAAGCTGCCAAGTTGCTCCGTACTTCTCGTGTCCACTGTCGACTGTCCATACGAAAAGGTGTAACGTCGCCCTTGCCTTGTCCAGTAGAAATTTTGACAAAGAAGGAGCAACCGCCCCAGGCAGTCAGGGACCCAAGCAACCAAGTCACCAGGTCTCCACCCCCATTGATGCGGCGAATGGCACGACCGGACTTCGGCATCCATTCGTTCTTTGTCCCCATCCCATGATCCTCGATTTTCGTCTAGACTCGGCCTTGGCTTGATATGTCCATGCCTTTCACTGTTTGCCCTCGATCCCTACCTTACCCTCTTTTTCTTTCTCCCTCTTCTTTCCCACCACCACCACCGCTACCTGGGTCATTCTGTCTTCTCTCTTTTACCAGATACATTCACTTCCGTCATTGTCTTTGATAGTTCTTTGATACGACCCCCCTCCTTTTGGACTCGGCTGCGCCCCACGAGACCCCGTTTCGTCCTTCGTTTGTCTCTCCTCCGGCCAAATCGTCATTGTTTATTACACCCGCCCACCCCTTTCTTTACCGGGCCAAGGGCCAGCAACCTTTGTTACCGCCAGCACGCACATGTTGGAATCTGCCAGTCACGAATAATCGGCCGCCGTTGATCCCCTGAATCTCGGACGACGTGGGGCCGTTGCGCCCGCGACACTTCTCCATAAACCGCCCTCCCCCCCTCGGCATTCCTCCATCTTCTGGCGCACACGGGACGACGTGCCGACTTTCTCTCTTCTTTTCCCGCATCTGGGCTACTCCCACCCAGCCCTACCATACCTGTCCAACATGGATTCAGCGTTGACGTTGCTCAGTCCCAGGGATGACGATAAGGTGGACGCTGGCAAGGAATTGCTCAATCTCCTCAAGAACCCCTTTGCCGACCAGGTAAGACAAGCCCACCAGCCTCTCCGGGCAGGCCTCGCTTTATGCTGTGCAAATCCAATACTGACATAGATTTCGTCTGCAGCTTGCCGGCGCATCTCTCGTTTCTGCCCTCGTCACCTCGCTGAGCTTTACAGCTCTCGCCACCATCTTCTTCTCCCTCCTACGACCCCATCACCAAGCTTTGTACGCCCCAAAGCTCAAACATGCCGACGAGAAACACGCACCGCCCCCCATAGGCAAATCGCCTTGGGCATGGTTCAACCCTCTGTGGAAGACGAGCGAGGAAGGTCTCATCAGCCAGATCGGCATGGACGCCACCATCTTCCTCCGCTTCATCCGCATGTGTCGCAACCTCTTCCTCATACTCTCGCTCATCTACGTCTGCGTCATCGTTCCCATCAACCTCACGCACTACAGCAAAAAGGTCGCCCCCGCCGATACCAACTGGTTCAGCAAAATCACACCGGAGTACGTTTGGGGCGAAGCCAACTGGGCGCAGGTCGTCGTTGCCTGGCTTATGGACATTGCCATCGTCCTGATCCTTTGGTGGAACTACCGCAAAGTCACCCAGCTCCGCCGCGCTTACTTTGAGAGTGAGGAGTACCAGAACAGTCTTCATGCCCGTACCCTCATGCTCTGGGATATCCCCCGCCAGATGCGCTCCGACGAGGGTATCGCCAGGATCATTGACGAGGTCGTCCCTGACTCGTCCTTTGCCCGTACTGTCGTTGCCAGGGATGTCAAGGACCTGCCCCAATTGATCAGCGACCACGACCACGCTGTCCGCAGACTTGAAAAGATCCTCGCCAAGTACCTCAAGAACCCACAGCAGTTGCCCCCCGGCCGCCCCACCTGCAAGCCTTCCAAGAAGGACCGCGCCTACGACACGTACCCCCGTGGCCAACGCATTGACGCCATCGAGTACTACACCCAGCGTATCCGCTCCCTCGAGATCGAGATCAAAGAGGCCCGCGCCAACGTTGACAGGCGAGGCATCATGCCCTATGGCTTCGCTAGCTACGATGACATATCGGAGGCTCACAACATTGCTTATGCCTGTCGCAGCAAGAAGCCCCATGGTACCACCGTCAAGCTCGCCCCGCGGCCCAACGACATCATCTGGCTCAACATGCCCCTTTCCAAGGCCGCTCGAAGCCGCAAGATGTGGGCCAATTTTATCTGGTCCTCGGTCCTTACTTTCCTCTGGATCGCGCCCAACGCTATGATCGCCATCTTTCTCGTCAACCTCAGTAATCTAGGCAACTTCTGGCCCGGCTTCCAACAGTCTCTCTCGGCCAACACCACCGTCTGGGGTATTGTTCAGGGTATTCTCTCGCCTTCAGTCATGTCTCTTGTCTACCTGGTGTTGCCCATCATATTCCGACGTCTCGCCATAAAGGCAGGTGACAAGACCAAGACGGGTCGCGAGAGGCACGTTCTCTCCCGTCTCTTCAACTTCTTCATCTTCAACAATCTCATCGTCTTCACCCTCTTCAGTGTCATCTGGACCTTTGTCGCTGGCGTTGTCGACCGCACCGCCAAGGGCGACAATGGCTGGAAGGCCATCCTTAACCAGGACATTGGGGAGGGAATCTTCATCTCCCTGTGCCGCAACAGCGCCTTCTGGGTCACCTACCTGCTCCAGCGCCAGTTGGGAGCTGCCGTCGACCTGGCCCAGCTATACCCGCTGATCGAGGCCTTCTTCATCAAGAAGTTCTCTAGCCCCACGCCCCGCGAGCTTATTGAGATGACGGCCCCGCCGCCCTTTGAGTACGCCAGCTACTACAATTACTTCCTCTTCTACGCAACCGTCGCCCTGTGCTACGCTAGCATCCAACCCCTGGTGCTCCCGGCGACAGCACTGTACTTTTTTATCGACTCTTACCTCAAAAAGTACCTGATCCTCTACCGATTTGTCACCAAGACGGAGTCGGGCGGTGTCTTTTGGCGGGTGCTCTTCAACCGCCTCATTTTTGCCACCATCCTGTCCAACCTAGTGGTGCTCCTGATCCTGTGGAACCGTGGCGACGGCACATTTTACCAGTTCTACTCCGTCTGTCCCCTGCCTTTCCTCATGATTGGCTTCAAGGTTTACTGCAGGAAGGTTTTTGACGCCAAGATTCGCTATTTCAGCACCCGCAACGTCCGCAAGCACCCCGAGGCCGGCATTCAGAAGGAGGACCGTCACCGCGGCGACCGCCTCGCTAGCCGCTTTGGCCACCCCTCGCTCTACAACAAGCTCATCACGCCCATGGTACACCAGAGGGCCCAGAACTTGCTTCCCGCCATCTACACGGGTCGTCTGACGGACGGTCGTGATGGCGAGGATGACCTGATGAGTGTCAGCGGCTACTCAGATGTATACGCGCTCAAGAACATGAGGGGCGGCGGTCAACCGGGACAGGCAGCTGCTGCTTCGAACATGCCTGGCTTCGAGTATGTGTCCGAAAATCACATGGACTTTGAGTACTACAAGAACCGCGCAGAGTTTGCCGAGGACCATGGCGGTGGCGAGATCTTTGGCCGACCCGGTGAAATTGTGCGCACGGAGACGCCAGGGACATTTAGCGAGTTCAATTCCCGTCCTGGCACGCCCCTGTCTGGGCGGACGACAACTCCCTTCGCCCCCGGCCCTGGCGCCCTTTCCCGCGTCCCCACCGGCATGACGGACACGTCCTACCATGGCGCCCGCAACGTGCCCGCCCGCGGCTTCACGCCGCCTGTGCCCCCGCTGGCCGAGGCAATGGATCGGTCACACAACCGAAGCCCTATGTACTCGCAGGACAACGGCAGTGGCTCCAATCTCGTGGCCAATGCTCAACCACTGGGCATGGCCGCACCCGCCGACGGCCTGACGCCTCCCTCGCGGAGCCAGAGCCCCATGGCACCCGTGAATCGGCATCCCACGCCCGTGCGAAGTCACAGTCCGGGACCGGGGCCGTCGCTCGGTGCCCTGGGTGGCGGTCCCTCTGGATACAGTGGCCTTGCGCAGTCCGAGTATCCCCCCGAAGAAAGCCACAACGATGCCCCGCAGTACGACTACTTCCGGTCAGGTGCACGCAGCGGCAGGAACCGCCCTCCTGGTCAAGGATGGTAACCCGACATACTCGAGCATATAACGGTCTCATTTCCTTTTTCACTTGACAACCTCAACATTTCCCTTTACAACTTTAATCATCTGATTTATATTTAACCAATGTATCTCCTTCTTTGTTCTATTCTTGTATGAATCAGAAGACAAGGGAAGCAGAACGGCATGGCGTTTTGGATAGACGGCAGGTATTTACCAGCACGAGAGTGCTTATTTGTTTCCGGCGTTATAGCGGCTTGCTTTTGTATACTCTTGGAAGGAAATATGTACCACACTTCTTGAAGCTCATGGTATGTGATTAGATGATTGGATGTGTGTGTGTGCGTGTGTATGTATGCATATCATTGCTGGAAACGTCCGGATTGGAACCAGCTGGCAGCCATGGCCTCAACATCGGAGGCGATGCCCTCTGTCAACTCGTCATCCACCACACCGTCCTGCCACGTCAACCCGATGACCAGTGGGCCATCCTGCACGCTGATAGTGTTGAAGCCCATGGGTGCACCGGCGACCATGGCACCACTTGTAAACATTGCACTAGTAGCGGTCCAACTGTCACCCGTCGACGGGTGCTCTGCAGTCGAGGATAGTGCCAGAGCGCCTACATTGCTGACCTCCCAAGATGCGTCGCGGGCCTTGCCGTCCTTGGATTTCCAGAATGACGAGAAGTCGGAGACGAGGGGGAGCAGGCCTGACTGGTCGTCGCTTGGAAGGGTGGCGAGACGGGAGGCGAGATGGTTCTTGACGTGCTGAGCAGTACTCCATACAAGGTCGTCGGTATCTACGGTGGGACTGGGAAGAGAGACAGGAAGGGGTATGTCGAGGCCAGTTATGGCAACGCACAGCCTGTCATTGTTGGGTCTGGTGAACCAGGGTATCAGGTTGATAGGAGTGGAACAGGCGAATGACTTCGAAGACGGCAGACGGCGCGATATGGATGCCATGATCAGGCCATGGATCAGGCCAGTCAGGGTAGATGAGTGGGCGCGCGAGGCAGCGACCAACTGGGCGACAGAGTTGCCGTCCAAGGCCAGCCTTATAGGCCGGACACGTGTCTTGTAAGGCCTTGAGAAGGAAACAGGCGCACCTGTCCAGGGGGCAGGAGGGCTGAAGGGCTTGGAAATGAATGACGGGGCCACGAGGCCGAATATAGTTCGAGCGAGAAACCAGTACGACTTGGTGAAGGGGACGGCGGTTTCCTGCGGGTCCGGAAGCTGTGACGATTCATTGGGAAATGAGAGCAGCGAACCTTTTGTTTCCGAACTACTAGAAACGGTCGTCTGGAGTGCGGATAGGACGTGCTGATGGAAGACTTTGGCACTAAGGCCGTCGACGAGAGAGTGGTGGATAGACAGCACAACGTGGAAGCCTGTGGCGGTGGGGAGGACGACAATCTTCCACGGTGGGCGTGTGTCAATTTCTTGGAATAGCTGGTCGTGAAGTTCGGAGTGCGTGTCAGCGAGAAGCGTGTCCGCGTTGGTGTCTGTGTCTGCTTGACGGAATTCAATGTGGTTGCGCAGGTCGATAGACGGCACATGGCAGAAGGAGGCGTTGCTGGTGTCCTGGTTCAGGATGCCGACTCGTAACATGGGCTGCTGCTCGACTACAGTGGCTACGGCCCTGGTCAGACGAGGCTCGATATCTGCACTGCCGATTCCGGACGGAGGCTGGTAGTGCGCTGAGACGACGATAGATCGGTATATGCCCAGGTGGTGGCGCATGGATGAAAAGAGTTCCCTGCCGTTGTGAGTATGAGTGACGGCCGAACGGCGTTGTGGGAGGTTGCACTTACATGCCGCCCAGGGGACGCAGCACCTTGTGAGCTGATGGTGACGACTCCATGATCACGAAGTTGGTCGGATGGGGTCAAATATGAGGAGGCAATTGATGCTGAATAGACCTTGAAAAGTCAAGGCTGGTGGTGATGGGAAGATTATGTTTTCCACATGGATAGTCCGGAGGCCTCGGGGTGGCCTGTACCTGGCCCCCAGCTCAAAGGTACGCAGAGGAGTAAGCAGGCGATTGTGCCGGGGCCAACCAACATGAATGAGACGGGGCTGAAGCGATGTTGGTGCTAGTCGAAAAAAGAAGAATGTGGTGACAGAATCCCTTCAAGAGAGTGGTCCGGATTGGCCTCAATTTCACCCTTCGTCCGGCATTGATAACAAGAGTCGTACTTTCCTTGGTTACTTTTATCATTCCACTGAATAGGAAGGGAGGCACTGTCGAAAGCGCACCTTCCTATGCTTCCCTTGTGTGGTTTATCAAATGATGTGTCAAGGTAAGAGTGCATTCAGCCGTGTTACTACTAGTACTTAGTAACTCTTGGTATTACTCTTGGTACTACAGCATCGAGAATCCTAAAGAACCGTGCCAAAAGACATGGGATTTTTAAGTACGTGCATATGTGTGTGAGAACAAACAGCATAGAAACAATCATCTTTCACATTCAGCCAGCTCTGCTATTGATATTATCCAGGCAATACAACGGAAATAAAGAATGACTGGCCGTGGACAAGTGGCCGTGGACAATCACATTAGCTTGCCCCGGGGCAACAATACCCAATGGGCCAATTCTCACCGTGTCTTCAGTGATGTGTTCACCAGAAGCTCAAGCCACACTAAGCTCAGCTTGGGCGCCACACCGCCACTCGTTTCCATTTCCAACAGTTGTTGACGCTCGGCCCAAAACGCGACCGTCTCATCATCGAAACGGGTTGACTTGTTTACATACGACCGTTTCGCTTTCCCTCGCTGTGGCGCACAAGAGCTCTCGCTGTTGGACCTTCTTTCTGCCACCCGACCAGCTGTTGGTACTTCCTTCTCCATAGTTGGGCGCCATATACCTCGACGCGATCCGAAGCCCCGACGCCCAACACCCCGCGGCCATGCCACTTGACAGCACCGCATCCTATTAGCGACGACACCTTGTACATTCGGTCGCACACCCATACCCACACACGATATACACCCTAGAGTCCGGGGGCTCGCTCACCACCATGGAGGCCGGTGCCGACTCGGTGGCTGCTGCGCGCCCCAATGGCCGCCAGTCAGCAGCATCGCTGCTGGTCCAGCAAGAGGGAAGACGGCCGTTGTTTGGCGGCAACGCAAACAACAACAACAACAACGACAGGCAGCCGCAGAACAAGGCCAAACCAGACATCCCACGTTACCAGCCGCCCACAGCCACCACGGCGCGACGTCGCGGCGAGAGCGAAAGCAGCGCGGGATCGACGCCCGGCGGCTCGCGCATCCCCAAGCCTGCAACAGCAACAACAGGATCGCCTTTCTCGCAACAACGGGGGCGTATATCCCTTGCCGACGCATACAAAATGGCTGCGAATGAGGAGGAAACGGGCGAAGTGTCAGTCGATGCCTCGCCGAGCCCAGCCCCTAGAACGTGGCGGACAAGACGCGGCGACGCCGATGTCGACAACACGCCCACGGCCTCGAGGGGCGACAATCACAACAACGCCAGCAACATCCCATACATAAGCGGGGCCTCTCTATCAAAGAACCGGCCAGACTGGCGAACGAGGTCTAAGACAGGGTCAGAGTGGCTGAAGGAGCCAAGCGACGACGACAACAACAAGGACCTCCCCCCGCTGGTCCCTGGGATAGAAGACATGCCCATGCCGTCAGTCGAGGAGTCACCTTCAAAGCCTTCGCGCAGGGCAAGCGCATCGCCCGAAAAGAGCTTCAACTGGCAGATCGATGACGATTTCACTGCTGGAGACCTCCAAATATCCGACAGCCCGCGCCTCAAAGTTGAGAATGCTCGCCCATTTGCTAGCAGACTGTCTTCCGGTCTGGGGCGCGATCAGAGGCCCGGTGCTGACGACTCGCCTGCTATCTCCAAGATTGGCACGCCCGGTTCGCGCAACACAAAACTTGACGACATCCATGCGTGGGAGCTCAAGTTGGGCAGTAACGTCCCTGTGAACCGGCCCTCGCCCTCGGCCCTGCCGCGTAGCAACACCAAGCTTGACGACATTCGTGCGCTCGAGGCCGACGCCCAGAAGAGCATACCCATCCCTGACAGGCGTCTGTCCGCAACTGCCCCGAGGACCAACACCAAAATCGACGACGTACGCCAGCGCGAATCTGAAGAGGTGCTGACGAAACGACAATATTCTGAAACCCGGCTGGCGGAGATCAAGGACCATAACAGTGCCGCTAGAACACGGCAGTCACAAGATTTCCCGCGCCACCCTCGCACCAGTACCGTCAATCAACAGAGCAACCGAAATGGTAGCGCTACTACGTTGTCGCCGTCCTCGCGTCAGCAGGATGAGCCGAAGCCGGGCCCGGTGCGTGAGTCTAGGAATAGGGATATTCTCCGTCGCCTGGCGCGGGCCACGAGCTCGAGCCCAGCAACCTCAAAGGAACAACGGCCAAATCAAAAGACATCGTCGGAGACTCAACCACCGGATACCCCGTCACGTATCCAGCCATCCGCGCACAGACGGGCCCTCACCACGGCCAACTTTTTAGGTGGTGGAGGCGGCAGCAGCAGGAACAACAACAGCGTTGGCGGCGACAACAGTAACCGCGAGTCAAAGATCCCAGCAAGAGGGGGTAACAGTACCAATCGCCTGACCGTTGGGTTTGCCAACCTACGACGTGCCCGGTCCACCGAGTCGGATGGGAGTAAGAGATCCAGCCGGCATTCCGAGATGGACCCGACAGACCGTATCGAGGGCGAGATGAAACTGTTTGCCCTACAGGACAACCACTCGGAAAGGGGCTCGGTCAGGGCCCCATCTCCCAGCTCCGACTCTGAACATAAGAAGGAGGAGAACGAGGATGAGGAAGATGGCCAAGGAGAAGACGTGGAAGCCACACCTAAGGCACCGCGTCGAGAAGACCCGATGACTATGGCCACCCCGCGTGTTACGGGAGCATATGTCGAGACGCCTTTGACAGTGAAACCGAAGAGGCCAAGTCACGACGATGAAAAGCCAACGGCGAAGAGTGATCCGCCGTCCATGTCATCTTCCAGGGGTCGTGACGAGACCGAGAAGCACTGGACTCACGACAACCACTCGGACCCGGGCGAGGACGACAAGATGAAGGAGGAGGCAGAATCAAAATCAAAATCCCGCCAGCGGTCCAGATCTAGATCCAAGCCACGCAGGCCGCTTCCCCTCAAGAACTCGGCCAAGCTGCCGTCTGTCAAAGACGACATCCACGAGATCCAGAAGACAAACAACATTGAGGATTCGACGCTCGATGACTTCGAAAGAGTCCTTGCCGGACGCAAGGCCCTGCCCCAGCATTTATCTGACGAGGCTGCCCTCGAGGACGACGATGAAAGCTTCGACACCAAGCTGGACCTCTTAGAAGAAGAGCAGAAGAAGCAAAAGCAACATTCGAAACAACAGCCAAGAAGCCTCGAGGAAATCAAGAAAGCTCTGATGGAGTCTCCGAGACCAAAAGAGCTAAAGGAAACGACGGCAGAAGTCACCGGCAGTCCTGGACGCAGATACTCGTCATCCAACCTGGCGGCCTATGACGTGGCAACACGGGAAAGGATGGACAAGAATCTGAGGCATGCGCTGCAGCATAGCCGCGAGGCGAGGCGAGGAATCGAAAGTCTCGAGGACCGCGTGTCGCAAGCTGCCGGTGGAAGTACAAAAGAGGAGGACGAGAAACCTGCATTCAAGGAGCTCGCGTTCGAGAATCCTGCGCCCAAGAAGCCTGCGCTCGCTGTCGATGTCAAACCTCGTGGCCTGGACACGGATGCAGGGGCACTAGCTTACCTGCGACTGCCCATTCCGCGACTCTTCCGGCTCAAGCCACGTTTCCACCTCACGACGTTGGGGCTGCTCGTTTTCATTCTGGCGGCGTGGTGGACCGCGGAATCGGCCATGTGCACCATGTACTGCCGGCCCAAGACGTGCTCCGGCCTGTGCGACTGGTCGCCGAACGACCCGGAATTTGGTACCGCCATCCCCGTCAAGCTGGATCAGTGGGTGACGGGCGGGTCCGGGCGCGAGGCCCTTGCTGTTGCCCTGGAGGAAGTGGGCGACAAGGTGGCAGACGTCGTCGACGCCATGTACGGGAGGGACCTGGCCAGCGTGGATATCCAGTCCCTCTCACATGAAGGGAGACGGGCCCACCGCCGACGACTGAGGAAGAGGGGGCTGTCGCAATCGGCATTGGACAGTGACGTGCCGCCAGAGGTTCAGGCTCGGTGGGATGCCTGGCAGAAGGAGGTATTGGCCAAGCAGAGGGCCAGGGCGGCTAGAGAGATGGGATATGGGTACGTCGATGATGAAGAAGATGAGGCGCTCGGAGGGGACCAACGGATTTGGTGATTTTGCTTTTGACTTCTTGATACAATGATGCTTTTATTCTAAGGCGTTCAAGGGAACAGGCAGCGGAATGTTAGGACAGTTGTTTTCGATACCATACCTTTGACTTATGATGTCAGCTCATGGCTTTGGCCTTACCCCCAATCTACAAAAAAAAAACGAGGCATTGATTAAAAGCCGTTCCAGATGTCTCGGATATCTACTCGTGTGTCTCTGCTCTTGCCACATGCACTGATGATGGTATCCAGGGATGCACGTGGCCCCATGCTTCCTTCCGCCTGCTCTATGCATCGTTACAATCTACAACATAATGCTTCCCGCTTACTAAATTTCCAAGCACCGTCGTTCCTGTGAGTTTCATCTGGGAAATCATGATTGATGCGTGTTGGGTGAGGGGAAGGGAGCACAAGGTCCTCTCTCGCCCTGAAGAATCATTCGTATCCGCTTGAGATTGCGCCGGCGCAAGGCTCAATCATGTGAAAAAACGCCTACTATACAATATAAAATGTTGAGGCCTACGAATATACATATCATTCTTGCCCTCAGAAGTTAAAACATGAGGCAGTCACTCGCGCCATCTTCTTCGAGTGGCCACGAGACAAGACCTCAAGCTTTCACCTTCAGCTTACTACTAGTAAGGTATCCATGAGTCTTCAAGACTTTACCTTGCACATCAAAACTCCAAATATAAAATGCTCCTCCCCCGCCTCTTTACCATATCATCAAGTATATCCATCACTATGGCTGCCTGTCCAGAGCCACTCCAGGGCATGTCGGATGCGGAAGTTCTCGCCTATAACCTTCCCGAGCTGCCGGGAACCCGCAATATACGGTAGTTATGGGTGACGACCATGAAAAGCTCTTTATCAAATTCCTCAACGTCTCAAACGCCTATGAATTGAGGGACATCCGCCATGCCGACCATCTCGGTATGCTATACACCTTTAATGACGGAAGCAACTGGATAACACTTGACGAGAAGAGGCTATTTTCGATGCCCGATTATAGCGAGTTCCCTGAGGATGATCGGGCGCTAGAGTTCGTCCGAGGACTGGCCCATCATGACGCCGGGAGAGCTCAAGGAATCCCTGAAGAAGTACCCATCACTTGAGGAAATCACGGAGACTTACGACGCTGTTGTTGCACGAAATAAGGCCATGCATGCACTCGAGGCAGATAAAAGCTCAACCATAGGTCTGCCTCGCGTGCACCACTACCGACTGCGGTCACAGCTTGGGCTGTGATCCAAAATTCACCGCGGAAGAAAGCGAGTCGTAGGGGGGGTTAGAGGGGATTGAGTACGCTGTAGTACTGACATGTAGATGAAATAATGCATGCGACCAGAAATTGCTTAATTATTATCAGCGAGAATGAGAACGCCGATGCTACATGTACATGCATGTGCATATGATATTCCATTTATACCACTGGTCTTTCAGCCTCTAGTTTGTGGTGTTCTGGGCTAGAGTGTCATAAGGCTGTATCATATATCGCGAGAATAGGCAGTGTTGACATGTTCGCGAGAGGACGAAAAGAGCAGTACTAATACTAGAGTACGGAGTATTACTCGGAGGATGGAAGTTGGGGTACATTCAAGTCGTTCCCCCTACGGAGTAGAAGTGGGCTGGATGATGACCCAGACTGGTTCACGTGACCGAATTTTGGAGCAGTCGGACAGCTGCGCCCATGGCAGCGTCACGCATTCCAACCTAGCTAGACTCGCTCTCTCGCCTCCAACACGCACATTGACTCGTCGGCCTCAACGCCAATCACCCCGACCACTGAGTCCTTTCTTTTACGTTCCTTTCAATTTCGATACAGGGCTTCCCGGAGGCTTTGCGAACGCGGCTCGCCTCGGTTCCTCCCTTCCCGACAAAGCTCCCAAGAACCCCGCTGTCCACGACCCGTCTGTCCTCACAGCCCCCCCTTAGCCATGGCTACGCCGGCGCCAGCGGAAGACCAGGCGCGTCTTCTCGAGGATGCCCTGATTGCGGTGCGACAGCAAACATCGCTCATGCGCAAGTGTCTCGACACTCCCGGCAAGCTTATGGATGCTCTTAAATGCTGGTATGATGTGCGGAAATAGCTAGGCAGATCGTTGGAGCTCACAGGGAAGCTGATGAAACAAACAAAACAGCTCGACTCTCGTTTCCGAACTGCGCACGAGCAGCCTCGGCCCCAAGCAGTACTACGAACTCTACATGTCCGTCTTTGACGCCCTGCGCTACCTGTCGGTTCACCTCCGCGAGAGCCACCCCGTCAACCATCTAGCCGACTTGTACGAGCTGGTCCAGTACGCTGGTAACATCATTCCGCGCTTATACCTCATGATTACGGTCGGCACCGCCTACATGTCAGTCGAGGATGCGCCCGTCAAGGAGCTCATGAAGGATATGATGGATATGAGCCGCGGTGTCCAACACCCTATCCGTGGTCTCTTTCTCCGCTATTACCTCTCCGGCCAAGCCCGCGACTCCCTGCCTGCCGGCGACGGTGACGGCCCCGAAGGTAACCTGAGCGACTCCATCAACTTTGTCCTCACCAACTTTGTCGAGATGAACAAGCTCTGGGTCCGCCTACAGCACCAGGGCCACTCGCGCGAACGCGAGGCCCGCCTCCGCGAGCGTAAGGAGCTTCAGCTTCTCGTTGGTAGCAACATTGAGCGCCTTAGCCGTCTCGTCGATCTTGAGACCTACAAGACATCCATCCTCGGCCCCCTTCTCGAGCAGGTCGTCCAATGCCGCGACGTTCTCGCCCAAGAGTACCTCCTCGAAGTCATCACCAAGGTCTTTCCCGACGAGTTCCACCTCCACACCCTCGACCAATTCCTCGGCGCTGTCTCCCGCCTCAACCCCCATGTCAATGTCAAGGCCATTGTTATTGGCCTGATGGACCGCCTGTCTGAGTACGCCGAGCGCGAGAACTCTGGGTCCAGCTCCAGCGGCACCGGGGAGGAGCGTGCCAAGGTCGAGGCCGATGCTCTCTCCAGCCTGCTCGAAAAGGTCAAGTTGCAGAAGGAGGAGGCCGCCAACAAGCAGGGTTCGGCGTCGGAATCTGCCAACGACGAATCTTCCGGCACAAATGGCGATGGACAGAAGCCAGACTCTGAGGAACATGACGAGGAGTCGGCAACTGCTCTTTCGGCAGAAGACAAGGATGTGGACGAGTCTGAAGGAACAGAAGCGTCTGTCGCTGAGACCGAGTCGACAGCCGTCAATGGACAGGGCGATGAGGCGCAGCAGCAGCAAGAAGACAGCGAGGAGAACGGTGGCGCCATTCTGTCCTCTGTCCAGCTATACGAGGTCTTCTTTGAGCAGGTCAAGAATCTGGTTGAGGTGCAGCAGCTCCCTATCCAGGACGTCATTGCCCTCCTCGTCTCGCTTACCAACCTGGCTCTTAACATCTACCCGGACCGCCTCGATTACATTGATCAGACGTTCACGTATGCAGCCGCCAAGACGCGCGAGCACATGAACAGCGCCGACCTGCATTCGGCGCCCGCCCAGCAGAGCCTTCTGGCCCTCCTGCAGGCGCCGCTCAACCGATACGTCTCCATCTTCACAGCCCTCTCGCTTCCCACGTACGTGCCGCTCTTCCAGGCACAGACGTACCCGACGCGACGGGCTGTGGCGGGCGGCGTGGCACGCGCCATCCTGCGTAACCAGACCAAGATCTCGAGGACGGACCAGCTTGAGAACGTGCTCGAGGTGCTGTCGGTTCTGATCAAGGAGGGCACCCAAACGCCCCAGGGATACCCTGGCGGTCCGCAGAGGCGGGCCGTGGAGACGGACGAGACGATTGAGGAGCAAGGGTGGCTGGCACGGATGGTTCACCTGCTACAGGGCGAGGACAACGACACGCAGTTCAAGCTGCTACAAATGACGCGCAAGGCGTTCTCTGAGGGCGGGGAGCGGATTCGGACCACGACGCCTCCGCTAGTGACGGCGTCGCTCAAGCTAGCGCGCCAGTTCAAGCTGCGGGAACACTACGATGACAACTGGGAGACACAGAGCAACGCGCTCTTCAAGTTCGTGCATTCGTCGCTGAGCACCCTGTACGCGCGCGTCAACGGTGCGGGGACGGCTGAGCTGGCGCTGCGGCTGTTCTGCGCTGCGGGCCAGACGGCTGACCTGGTGGGCTTTGAGGAGGTGGCGTACGAGTTCCTGGCCCAAGCCTTTACCGTCTACGAGGAGGCCGTCTCGGACTCCAAGGCGCAATTCCAGTCCGTCTGCGTCATGGCCACGACCCTTCACCAGACGCGCAACTTTGGCCGTGAGAACTATGACACGCTCATCACCAAGTGTGCCCAGCACGGCAGCAAGCTCCTCCGCAAACCCGATCAGTGCAGGGCTGTCTGCCTGGCCAGCCACCTGTGGTGGGCCACGCCTTCGACGGCCAATGGCGAGACCGAGGACACGGAGCTCTACCGCGACGGCAAGAGGGTCCTTGAGTGCCTGCAGCGTGCCCTGCGCGTGGCCGACTCATGCATGGACACGGCCACGTCGATTGAGCTGTTTGTCGAGATCCTCGACCGCTATGTGTTTTACTTTGACCAGCAGAATGAATCGGTAAGTTTTCGGCTCGTATATCATCCTCTTCTTCACTCCCGATGGATACTAACCTACCTTCCTTTCCAGGTCACTACCAAATACCTCAACGGCCTCATTGAGCTCATCCACTCCAACCTAGCGAGCAACCAGCAGGAATCGGCGTCGGTCGAGGCCAGCAGAAAGCACTTCAACCTCACGCTAGAGAACATCAAGAGCAGGCAGTACGAGGGAGTGGTCCTGTATCCGAATTAAATGAGAAAAAGACAAGGGGGCTGCACACACGTGCTGTTTGTTTGAAAACGAGAGACGCAGTGTTTCTTTTGTTGGTTCCTGGAGGAGAAAAAGATTCCTCGAGGCCCCCCCTTACCCCTTATTATCCTTTCATCTCCTTATAGCGTCGTTTCTTTCTTTCCTTTGTTGTCACCGTCATCACTTCTCTTTAATCAGCCAAAAGGACACTTTGTCACTCCAGTCAGTAGTACTAGACTGGTTGTTTGTATATATGTATTTTTCTTGTTACATGGGAGAACAGAGCGTGTTGTGAAGCCTCTAGCAGTGTCCGAGTATTTACGCAACCATGTTAATGTAGACTTGGCTAGCTTTCTCATGTATGGCCGCCGTCCAATGACATAACGGCAGCGAGAAACAACCCAACCGAAAGTGAGGCGGGAATGCACACATGACGATCCAGCGTGGGATTCCAAACAAGATGCGTGCTGCAATACTGGGGCCTGAAGGGGGGTGGTCCAGTCTTGGGTGCTACAAGTGGTAATCAACGGTTCATCAATACGTCCATCGCCAACGCCGGGGTACCAACCGTCGCTGGTGTACCAACCGTTTTGGGAATCTCGTTAAGTGATTTAGTTCCATCAGAGCAATAAAGAGGTCTCATCAACTTATATTACCACACAACAATGGCTCCAACAGACACCTTAAACGACATGTCTATGTGTCGACATCTTCATCGCTTATTAGAGTCCTTACTTCTGCTTGCCCGAATCCCCTTTCCTAAAAAGAGCGGCCCCAGCAGGATGAATTCACAAACGAATAAAAAATGAAGGAGGTATCGGGATTATCTCAAAAAGACAGGGGGATAAAGAAGCCAAGGGTAAAAAAGGCAAAAAAAGAAAACTCAGTTGGATGAATCCATGGACGAACAGGGAGTTGAACCCTGGACCTTCTGTAGGCAGTCAAGTGAATGCAAAACAGATGTGATAACCACTACACTATACGCCCTGTGAGGTTGTGGAGTAAGTCTTCTAGGTGGTATATAAGGGTGCACTTGAAGTGCCGAGAAGAGATTATCCTTGTCCGCAACCTGTGTTGGCCATTGTAAAAGTTTCGGGGGCCTCCAAATGAGGATCTAAGAGCTCTGAAGACATTGCTATATTTGATTGTTGGAAATGGCATACTTGGATCGGTCTGTGTGGTGCTCTTAAGTAGGTGAAGTACATGTACTATAACTGACTATTGATCGCAAGCAAGCTGTTGTAGCTGCCCCATTGAGTCGTATACAAACGGAGACTTGTCTTTAATTATTCTGCAAGGACGTCTGTAGTGTTTGTAACGTTAAATACGTGCTTTGATAGGTATATATTGTTGAACAAGCTGCGTCAAGATTGCACATCTAGATGATTCCGTGGTCTGATCAACGTCGGGTAAGCAGGACGAAGAAATGCGGGGCCATGGTCCCTGCCCTTATTCCTCACACGTTGACGTAGACAGGTCAATCAAGACAATACACAGACCAAAAGACTGCAACGATTGTTCTTCTCCCCCGCACCTTGCCCGGCACCTTGCTCTGATTCCTCCTCATTTCCTCTCCAGAAACCCGGAAAGACTTGTCTTCTCATATTGCAAAGAGCCATGGATCACGTTGACCATGCGCTGGCCCAGCAGGCCGCGTCTCTAGAAGCACCGTAAGAGCAGAGGGCAGCCATGATGGCGTGATGCGACGGAGGTTGCGAGTGTTGCTAACACTGCCGACAGAGTTGTCTTCCTGACGCCCCTCAACCTGGCGCTCATTGCGGCCATCGTCTACGCCATCTACACCCTGTTCCGCGCGCCGACGCCCGTCTCGTTGCCCCGCCCGCCCCCTCCGGCTGTCTTCCGCACGTACACACCTCACACGCTGCTGCCGTTCAACGGCAACGACGGTGGCCCCGTCTTCTTCGCCGTCCGCGGAAGGGTATTTGACGTGTCCCGTGGACGCAACTTCTACGGCCCCGGCGGGCCTTACTCCAACTTTGCCGGCCGTGATGCTTCGCGCGGCCTCGCCTGCGGAAGCTTCGACGAGGACATGCTCACAAAGGACCTCGACGGACCTCTCGACACGCTGTCTGACCTCGGAAAGGACGAGCTCGAGGCTCTGCAGGGATGGGAGGAGAGGTTCAACGATAAGTACGACATCGTGGGGCGGCTGGTCTCGGTCGACGACTTCGCCAAGGATAAGGGCACTACGGCGTGAGGAAGTTGCAGCTCAAAGCGCCGGCGGGCCTGTTGATTTTCCCAGTCTACTGATATCTACGAGAGAATAATATAATACACAGCACGCCATATTGCTGTGGTGCGGCCAAACGCCTGTCTGGCCTCTCCCGAATCTCTGACACCTCGGATGACATGATACACGCGTACCACGCCATTGCATGCATGCAGCACCAATACTGCAGCTCCACAACACAGTGTATGGATGAGCTTTGATAAGCTTGGTCATGAGCAGTAGACAAAAGCAGTGATGTTAGAAGAGCAAGGGGAAGAAGACAAGATCCCATCTATGCTCTTTGGTGCGAATACGGATTACCATGGGCAATATAATAGCTGGCAGATGGTACTCCGTAGATATGGACAATCCATCCCACTCGGACTCCCGCGTATTACGCTGCCCGCGGGCCCCTGGAACCGGCTCCGCGCAGGGACCCGAATCCCCTAAAACGGCCACCCAATGACGGAGGCGCGCTAGAGAAGCCGTGACAGCGCCCGCAGGCCCCTAACAGAGGCCTAACAAAGACACCCAAAGACACCTAAAGACCCCCAAAGGCTCCATACTCCCCAAAGGCCCCTAAAGCCGCCCCTAACAACTGCGCCGCCCTCACAGCCCCCCGAAGACTCCCAAACCGCCATCGCCAAGTCGTTATCCTGGGTTACGTGGACATCGTTCTCATCCCCTCCTCTCCTTTACTTCGTATCCCCCTCCATTCTCTCGCCCCTTCCCTTCCCCAGATACTTTTATTTTTGTGGCGGTGCACCTACCTTCATCAACTACGTACCATTCTTGTATTATGCCTGTTCCTGTGCTTCATCCCTACTACGACACTCGCTATTAGCTCTCGCTTCTTCCCTTCGGGGCATCCAGACCCCCCCTGCATGGCCCCAGCACCAGATTTCCTCGTCCATCTCGCACGCGACGGCTGTGCATCAAGGTAGCCTGCCATGGCGCCATCAGAGAAACAGCCATTTTACGACCCGGTACCGCCGACGTACGACGAGGCGCTGGCCACCACCAGCCGGCGCTACGACGACTGGCCACCACCAAGGTCATCAGTCGAAGATGGCGAACGCGCCGCCAACGAAACCGAGGCCCAGTCGCTTCTCAACCGACAGAATGGCGGGCCCAGCTCATCATCAAATACAAACAGCAACAGACGCCATCCCGGCGGTTATCGTCCCCCGACAGTCGAATCCGACAACTCAGACATCGAGAGCCTGCTCGAAAGCGATGATGACGATGGCGACAATGTCGACAACGAGGCCGCTCAGGTGCGGCGCGAGATGCAGGAGATGGACATTGAGGAGCCTGGAGACTCGCGTGCAAACCTCTGGCGCAAGAGAATAGCCTTTGCCCTGCCCAGGTGGCGCTGGTCCTGGAGACCGACGTTACCAACCATGCCGCGCATGCGCATACGACTCCCTTCCTCGCCACCGGCCGACGACAACGCTGGTAGCAGCAGCAATAATAATACCGACAGCAGCACAGAGGACGCAGAGGCACAGCAGCAGACGCGCTCCCGATGGCAGTGGAACATGCCCCATGTCGATGGCATGCTGACCGTCATTGTGTTCGCCCGCGTGCTGGCAGTCTTCATCATTGTCGGCTTCGTCTACCTCGTCTTTTCCAGCGACTTCTTCAACTCCTTTGGCTCCCCAATGGGCGGCGGGTACCGCTTCAACGCCGAGGACCTGCGCGTCCACATCCTCAACATGGTGGATGCGGACCAGATGCGCGACACGGTCCAGCACTTCTCCAAGTATGCCCACATCGCCGGCACTGAAGGCGACTATGCCACTGCCATGGACATGGAGGCCATGCTCGGCCGCATGGGGCTCGATGAGATCAGCCTCGACAAGTATGTCGCCTACATCAACTACCCGACAAAGGATGGCCGGGCCGTCGAGATCCTTGATGGCGACAAGGCCGTATGGTCGGCAAAGCTCGAGGAGGAGGAGCACGGCGAGGAGTCGGCTGGACACCAGACGTACGCTTTCCACGGCCACTCCAAGTCGGGTGACGTGCGGGGACCCCTCATCTACGCCAACTACGGGTCCCGGGAGGACTTTGCACGCCTCAAAGACAAGGGCATCAAGACAGAGGGTGCCATTGCCCTCGTCCGCTACTACGGCACCCAGCAGGACCGGGCCCTCAAGGTCAAGGCCGCCGAGCTCTCCGGGTTCGCCGGCTGCATCATCTACAGCGACCCGGCCGACGATGGTTTCCGCAGGGGCCCTACCTGGCCCAAGGGGCCCTACATGCCGAGCGACGGTGTGCAGCGCGGATCCGTCAGTCTGATGAGCTGGGTCGTCGGTGACGTGCTCACGCCTGGCTGGGCGAGTGAGGAGGGCATGCCGCGCATGAAGGTGGAAGAGGCCCCCGGTCTAGTCGGCATTCCCAGTCTGCCACTGGCCTGGAGGGATGCGCAGGTACTACTTCAGAGGCTCAAGGGCCATGGAGGCAAGGTCCCGGACGAATGGAAGGGTGGCGTGCCCGACGTGGATGAGTGGTGGACCGGAGACGACAAGTCGCCCATTGTCCGCCTCAAAAATGAGCAGGACGAGAACACGGAGCAGCCTATCTGGAACGTGTATGGCAAGATTATGGGCATGGAGCAGACGGCCAAGTCCATCATCATCGGTAACCACCGCGACGCGTGGGGTTTCGGTGCCACAGACCCGCACTCGGGTACTGCTGTGCTCATCGAGATGGCCCGCATCTTTGGCGATCTGGTACTTCGTGGATGGCGTCCTCTGCGTACCATTGAGTTCATGTCCTGGGATGCAGAGGAGTACAACTTGATCGGATCGACCGAGTACGTCGAAAGAAATCTCGAAGGTCTGCGCCGCGATGCCTACGCCTACATCAACCTGGATACAGCCGTGTCGGGTGGAGAACTACACGCTGCTGGATCCCCGGCCCTACAGAAGACGCTACTCCACGCCCTGGGGCGCATCGAGGACCCCTGGTTCAACGCCACACTGCGCGAGCTGTGGGACAAGCGCGGGTCGACATTTGAGGGCCTGGGAGCGGGTAGTGACTACGTTGCCTTCCAGGACATATCGGGCACCAGTTCCATTGACCTCGAGTTCCGCGGCGACGCGTACCCGTACCACTCTAGCTACGAGGACTTTGAGCTCGTGGACAATATCATTGACCCGGGTTTTGTCTACCACTCGCGCATGTCCCAGCTTGTGGGCCTGATCATCCTTGATCTCGCCGACCGCGCTGTCCTGCCCCTCGACATCGAGGCCTATGCCGACTCGCTGGGTCGCTGGGTCGCCGACCTCGACGACTGGATCAAGAAGCAGGCGACTTCCAAGGACCACAAGGGCAAGCATGACCCTCACCTGAGCGTCAAGGAGCTGCACGACGCTGTCTCCAAGATCAAGGTGGCCGCCGCCAACTTTTCCCGCTGGGAGACCTTGTGGGACAGCGAGGTCATGACCAACGGGGGGTGGGAGGCCAACAACCTCGGCGAGGAGCGGATTCGCTTCAATGATGTCTTGGCCAACTTTGACACGGAGCTCTTGGATCTCGAGCAAGGCGGTGGTGTACGTTTAATTCCCTTCCTCTTTGCCTCCATCCATCTTGGTCTATCACATACTGACAATAAGAGTAGATTCCCAACCGCACCCAGTTCAAGCACGTCGTCTTTGGCCCGCAGCTCTGGTCCGGCTACGAGAAGTCGTACTTCCCCGCCATCCGGGACTGTGTCGAGGCCCACGAGTGGGACAAGGCAAAGCGCTTCATCTCCAAGACGGCCGCCATCCTCAACCATGCTGCCGGCACGCTCACCATGGAAGTTGCCAAGGATGATGACGACAAGGGAGACGATAAGAAGGGAGACGACAAGAAGGACAACGGCAAGGAAGATGACAAGGACAAGGACAAGAGTAATTAGTAGCCTCGGCCGTCCATCCCGCGTCTCGACCTCGTTGTTTTCTGTTCTCTGCCCCCTCCGTCTTGGTCTGCGCACTGAGAAAGAGAGGGGCCTGTACGTTTTTTGTTTTCTGGCTGCATTTACACGGAGTTCACTTGTTCATTGTACATTTCCAAGCAGAGATGCCCTTCCTTCTCTTTACTACTTGTCGTTCCCTTTTTTTTTGTTTGCTTATAGCCGGTCTCCGTGGTGGATAGAACAACGTGCCGCCGGCATGACACGTTCACTTTTTATTTCCTTAGTCAGGGTTGTTTTCGAGTACTACGGGTGGGATGGGACGTGCGTACGTCTACAGGTCGCTTGTTGAAAGATGGCGAGTGATGAAACGCAGGATAATACGACTACATACATCAGTTCCCATGTTGAGCACCTTGATTGGCATGAGTTGTAAATCTTATCCATTCCCCGTATAAAAAATCTACTCCATGATGCTGCTTCCTATACAAAGTGATGCAACTGATTCCTCCTAATAGCACATACAAAAAAGGTCCATGTCTGGACTTGTTTTTCCCCTTCGTACACGGCGCCAACTGCTCTCGGCCTCGTCTTCTTGTCTTGTAAAAACATATAGTACAGTATTATTGACACATGAGCTGGGGATGGATGCCCAGCAAAATGGCTTCTTCTTTTTTTTTGGTTAGATGGGAGAGGGGTTGAGAGATGATGATGGTATCACGTGCCAAATACCGCTTAGTACCAGTCACGGCCACTCTTCTGCATCTCAATCAGACGCCAGCCCCTCGTCTCGGGGTTGTTGACGTCCTCGGGCACACGGGTGATGCCAATGGCGTAGGTGACGAGCTGCACCTTGTCCTCCATGCCGGCGGCAAGCTTGTCCGTCTTGGCGTTGCGGTACACGTGCACCTCCTGGGTGCGGCAGGTAATGATGAAGACGGGGATGTCGCCGGGGTCAAGCATGCGAGCGCGAAGGATGTCGACGTTGCGGATATCGAGGATGCGGCCGTCAGATTTCATGCCAGCCTGCAGGTACTGCTTGGTCAAGGCCTCGTACACCGAGAACTGGGCTGCCGACAGCCACAGCTTGAGCGTCTCCGTGTTTCCCTTGACGTAGGCCTCGAGGACCTCGGGCAGGATGTACTCGCGGAGCTCCTGCAGGAAGGGCTCTGTCTGGAAGTTCGGGTCCATGGCGCGGAAATGCTTGATGACCGTAGCCGTCTCGTTCTCGGCAAAGAAGCCACCAATGCGGTCCGTGATGCTGCGAGCAGTCGACACGAGTGGGTTCTCCGACTCCTCGTACTTGCCCTTGAGGCCGAAGACGCCCTGGACAAACGAGTTGGTGTCGCGGAAGTCCCTCCAGGCCTCCTTCCAGGCGGCGTCCTTGTGTAGCGTGACGTTGGTTCCGGCGCTGGTTTTATTTGTTAGTGACCGGTTATTTGAAGAGGTAAATATGACCAAGGGGTATGTGGGGCTGCACTTACTTGGGGTCCTCCTGGATCACCTTGCCACCGGTGCCGCGCTGCTTCTCAAGCTGCTCACGCTTCTTGCGGCGCTCCTCCTTCTCAACCCAGCCACCGTAGCGCGAGGAGCTACCATCGTCAATGACATTCTTGACGTTCTTGTAGGCCTCGGTGTCACGGATAGGCTTGGTGGCCTTGTCCACGGCGTCGCCAGTGACGTTGGCAGCCTTGCGAACGCCCTTGACCACCGATGTGTCCCAGGTCCAGGCGGCACCCTTGCCGATGACACCGGCCGTCGACTTGATGGCCGTGGAAGCCGTCGAGGACATGGCACCGGTGGACTTCTCGTAGGCCTCGCGTGCGCGGCGGACCGACTCGCTCTCGCTGAATTGGTGGGCAGCGGCGCCAATCTGCTTGGTAGACTCGTTCCACTCCTTGGAGGCCTGGAACTCAGTGTTCATGGTCTCCATGAACACCTGCCAGGGAGTCTTGTCACCGTGAGGCGGAGGGGGGGGAGGGTCCTCCTTCTTCTCCTTTTTCTCCTTACCCTCCTCCTCCTTGCCCTCTTCCCCCTTGTTGGCGTCTTCCGACTTGGCCTCGGACGACTCCTCTCCGTTTGTCTTGGACTCCTTCTGCTCGGAAGAAGCGCTCTCGGCCGTAGATTCGGATGTCTTGGCCTTGGCCTCCTGGAACCGTGACGAGGTCATGTGGAGGTCGCGTGTCTGGACCGAGGCCATCGGAGACAGTCGTAGCTGGTGAGGGAGAAAGGGGGAGTGTAGAGGAGCTCGGACGGTTGAGGGAAGAGCACCCATCAGGGCGCCCTGACGAAGAGATGCATCCTGACGCCGGGCAGGCTGTGACAGCTGGGAAGCTAACCTCCTGTAGGCGGGAGATGTGGCACTGTAGGAAGAGCTCAGATGAGCAGCCGACGAGGCCCGGGCGAGGACATTTTCGGCGCCGGCAGCATTCCGAACGAGAGCGTGCATCCTGAAAATGTGAGGGAGGAGAGGCCCCTTTTGGTAAGAAGAGGCTGATGGTGGCGCGTGGGAGGAGGTAGTAATGAGAAAGAATGTGGAAGAAGGCCTTCCCTTTGTGCTGACAGCGCAGATTGAAATTTCGATTTTGCGCCAATCCACGGGGGGCCCTGGGCAGCCACGGGGGGCGCGTGAACGTGGACAGTGGAAGCAAGCGGAAGGCGGACAGCCGGCGGAACTACGGCAAAACCCTCGGCCCGGGGGCGGCCTGGTACCTGAAAATGTGCTGCTTCGTGTTTCTCCTTGCCAATTGCCTTTGGCAGCGGCAACTCGACAAGAACAGCAGAGACGACGACAAGCAACAATGAGCCGTTCATTGACGACCCGTTTGGCGGCCCAGCCCCTGGCCCGGGCAGGCGTATTCGCCTCGTCGCGCCTCCCCTTGGCCATGACGACGCGATGCCTATCGCAGACCCCCCAGCGCCGGCAAGAAGACGACAGCAACAACTCCAAGCCCAAGTCTCGCGCGCTCCTTGAGAACCTGTACGGGACACGGCAGGCGCCCGCCGGCCAAACACCCGAGAAGAACTCGATGGCCTCGCTTTCGCAGTCGTCGGTGTTCAAGGCCATGAACCAGTCTGGCGTGGACACGAGCTCGCTGACGGGCCTATCGTCGTCCTCGGCCGCCGCCGCAGCGTCGCGATCGAGGGAGGACCTCGAGCCCTACCACCTGCATATCTACTCGCACAAGCACAACACGCACGTCACCTGCACGAAACCTAACCGAGAGCCCATCATCTCGCTGTCTTCTGGCAACCTGGGATACCGCAAGTCGAGGCGTGGCACGTACGACTCGGCCTACTCGCTCACCAAGTACCTGATTGAGCGCCTGATCCACAACGGCTGGCCCATGAAGATTAAGAGGCTCGAAGTGGTTCTGCGCGGCTTCGGCCAGGGAAGGGAGGCTGCCCTCAAGGTCCTCATGAGCCCCGAGGGCAAGGTGCTGCGCGACAAGATTGTCCGCGTGGCCGAGTCGACCAGGCTCAAGTTCGGTGGAACTAGGAGCAAGGCGCCCAGGCGCCTGTAGGGGGTTTACCAATGGACAAGTTTTGTCGAGGGAGTTGGTCACTGGAGAACTTGGGAGGCAAACTGGTGGAGCGATGGAGTAGCCTCCTGTGTGTAATGTACGTTTTGCCAATGTAACATTTGTATCATACTAGTATCAATCAAACAATATACAAGTACCTACTCTGGGACTCTGTTATATCCATTTGAGCGAAAGAGAGAGGTGAAGAAGGTAGTAAGATAGCGAAAGTAGTACGCACAGGCTACATGCTATTCGGAGAAGACGGGCTCCAGGCATGTCCAAAACTCCATCTTACGAAAAAGCTGTGGAAACGCAAAAGAAAGAAAAACCCAAACGCCCGTTGGAAGGAGAATAACGCCATATCATAACACCCGAGACCCATATCATAGATAGACATATACACAAGAGGGTATAAAGAATGTGGTCAGCGTCGTGGCGCTCTTTCTGCGGCAGGAAGCCTTCTCCCCTCGACATCTCTGGAGATACTGTCTTCGTCGCTGTCCCAGCCTTGCTCAAAGCCCATTTCGCTGACGGAACGTTCTGTGGCACCAACGAGGCGAGGAGTCTCGTCCGAGGGACGGAGCATGCGGGCGTTCTCGTCATCAATGGAGAAGGAGTCGGGGTCTCGGTCCGAGTCGGTTCCTTGCGCAGCGCTGGTGTCTGCATTTTCGTACGAGTAGTAGTCGGGGGGCTCGACCCAGTCTCGCGGGACGATGCAGGGAAAGGCGACGCCGATGGCGGCAGCGCGGTTGAGCCACCCTGGACCAGGCGTGCCGGTAAGTTTCTTGACGAGGTGGGAGGTAAAGTGGTTGCAGTTGTTGGTGAGAAGGTTGTATGAGGTGCCCTGGAACTCTTCTGATACTGAGCGGATGACGGCGTCAATCTCCTGGTCCGATGCCAATGTGAAACCGTGCAGCAGCTCGAGCTTGAATGTGCCGCCGGGGGGCTCTGTCTTGGGTTTCGTCCAGTACACACCCGTCACACCGGGCTGGTCGTGTCCTCCGAATGCGTACTCTCGGCCGTTGATGACGACGCCTGAGTGGAGGAGCGAGGCGCCAATCGTCCACAGTACCGATGATGTTCGGCCAGCCTAGAGGAGTTGGTTAGCAGGCTCCCGGGTATTGCGATGGGTATTGCTCAGCTTGCGCAGACAACACTTACCGGCAACAGGTCGTAGACATTGATGAGGATCTCCGTCTTTTGCAGAGACAGCGTCGAACGATGCCGCCCACCCGACTGTCGGGATCCGCTGTGACGGCCAGACATTTTGTTGTTGCTCACAACGGTTGTGTCTGTAGTCGCAAGTCCTCCAAGATAGTAGCTCCGAATACCAAGTGGTGTCTCGTCTCAGCGATCGTCGGTCGGGGCGGTGGGGTCTGGGGTCTTTCGGGGTCCTGTGGGAGGGGTTTGGCAATCGGTGAGAGAATATGGGATGCCAAATGGCTGGGTGATGATCAATGCAGAAGTCGAGGTCGCCAGGAAGCGAGTCAAGATGAAAGAAGCGCAATCGAGAGGAGATAGTAAGACGAGGCTAGGTAAGACGACATTGCCGTCTCGCCTTGGTTACTTTTCGGGGATCGTTAGTGCTACTTTACCCCGGCCAAGGCCTATTTTCCTAGGCAAGCGCTGCGACGTAGGACCCGCCGCGTCCGGCAGGTGACGTACACTCGTTACCTAAGCAGAGGTTACGTAACGAACCGTTCGGATGAGCTGGTCCCGTGACCCGGATTGAAGAGGTCTTCGGACTAATGAAGAACCGACCACCGAACAGCTCACGGTGGGGAGCATCAAAATTCCTTCGCCTTCGCTTCCTCTCTCTGCTGCTCATCCCATCCTTTCCTGCACGATTCCCCCACCCGTCCCCTCCTTTTCCTCTCCAAACCGAAAAAACTCTTCGCTCGCTCTAGGTGGTGTGGCGCCTTTTCGTTCGGCCAATACCCTATTAGCGAATTGAGGCTGGCCTCTAAGCCAGCTTAGTAGTTGCCCACCACGTCGTCCCTCATTTCTTCCCTCTTCTTCTTCACTTCTCCCTCACAAGCCTTTTTTCCCCGCGCAGCTAGGTCTGCAGCCCTTGGACTCGTTCCGCCACCCTACCTCACTCTCACCCATAATACTCCCATCACTCTACATCACAACCACAGGCGCTACTACGCCAAAAAGAAAAGGATGCCTCCCAAGAAGCAGCAGGTTCAGGAGAAGATTCCTCTGGGCAGGCCCGGGAACAACCTCAAGAGTGGAATTGTAAGCGCACCACTCTGAGCCGGCCGCACCATGCCGTCGACCACCACCCCAAGCCAGAAACCCCTCGTCTGACCAATCACGACCAGGTCGGTCTTGCCAACGTCGGCAAGTCTACGCTCTTCCAGTCCATCACCAAGTACTCGATTGGTAACCCTGCCGTATGTTCCCTATGTTCCCTCCAGAGTTCTGAATGACCCCTCCTTTCTGTCATGTACGGTTGCGTCATGTGCCGTCATTCTTCTCTCGCGGGGATGCAATTGCTAAAACTGAACTCAGAACTACCCCTATGCCACCATCGACCCTGAGGAGGCACCGGTAGTCGTCCCCGACGAGCGTTTCGACTGGCTGTGCGAGAAGTACAAGCCCAAGTCGCGCGTGCCGGCCAACCTACTTGTCTATGACATTGCCGGTCTGACGCGCGGGTCCTCGACCGGAGCCGGTCTTGGTAACTCTTTCCTGTCCCACATTCGCGCTGTCGACGCCATCTTCCAGGTGGTGCGTTGCTTCGACGATGCGGACATTATTCACATTGAGGGAGACGTGAACCCCACGCGTGACCTCGACATCATCAGCGAGGAGCTGCGTCTCAAGGACATTGAGTTCGTCGAGAAGGCCCTCGAGAACCAGAAGAAGAAGACCCGCATGGGCGGCCAGAGCCTCGAGCAGAAGAAGGCCCGCCAAGAGCAGGAGACGATTGAGAAGATCCTCGCCTGGCTCCAGGATGGCAAGGACATCCGCAAGGGCGACTGGACTGGCAAGGAGGTAAGATCTATCCCTTTTTCGTTCTATACTGTCCTCCTCCAACCCTTCCTTCTTTTTCTGCAAACCCCTCCGCTTTATATGATGAACAAAGGCCCACGGCCTGAACTTAACCCAGCTCTTCGAATGCCTCGTCCAAACAACGCTTAGAGTGCAACATGAGATAACGTCCTGTCTGATATGAAAGCATTTGCTATTATTTATTGTTTTTGTCATTTGTTACATCACTTACAACGGTCCCGAAGAACCGATGGCTAACGCGAGCATCATGACAACAATAGATCGAGGTCATCAACCCTCTTTTCCTCCTGACGGCCAAGCCCGTCGTGTTCCTGGTCAACCTGTCTGAGCGCGACTACATCCGCAAGAAGAACAAGTACCTGCCCAAGGTCGCCGAGTGGATCAAGGAGAACGCCGCTGGCGACCCCATCATCCCCATCTCGGCGGCGTACGAGGACCGTCTGACCAAGCTCGAGTCGGAGGAGCTGTCGTTGGAGGAGCAAAAGAAGGCCGGCGCCGAGTCGGCCATCTCGAAGCTGGTCATCCAGATGCGCAAGGCGCTGCAGCTGGGTAGCTTCTTCACTAGCGGAGCCGACGAGGTCCGCCAGTGGACGATCCGCAACGGCACCAAGGCCCCCCAGGCGGCCGGTGTCATCCACACAGACTTTGAGAAGACGTTTATCCAGGCCATTGTGTACAACTACCGGGACCTCAAGGAGCTCGGAGACGAGTCCGAGGTCAAGTCGAAGGGCAAGATGATGACCAAGGGCAAGGACTACGTCGTGGAGGATGGAGACATTCTCCTCATCAAGGCCGGTGCTGCTAAGGGCTAAACATACAAGCTACAATATCAATATCAAAAGGAGCAAAAAAATGAAGAAACAAAGACACAAAGCAACCATCTGAGAAAGTTAACCGTGACGATGACGATGATAAAAAATCAATGCCTGTACAAGTATAGGAACCTACTCATACATATCTACTCTTTACTCCGTATTGAGTAAGAATATGCGCAAGGGTAAGGCAAGGATAAGTGTTGTGCCGGGGTGCACAGCCTTGTGACATACGTCACAGATTTTCGGCGCATTCGCAGCGTGTTCCGCGAGCGCCCGGGCAACCTGGTCCCAGCCACAAGCCGAGAAGACGGAGAAAAACACGCGTCCTCGCCCCTTGCATGGTCCCACAACGAAACATTTGGAACCCCACCAAGGTCTACTCGCACTCGTACCTGGTCAACCAGGTGCATGGTTTGATGGTCAAAGTGGCAATGGGTAACAGGTGGATGGGACAGGTTTCAGAGAAGCAGAGAGGGTTTGGAGGTTTTGGAGGGGGAGATTTTGGAGTTTCAGAAAATCAACAACACCATAGATTTGAGCTCAGTAGTAGTACTAGTAGCATATATAGACATGGAAGTGACAAAGAAATTGACATGGCCGAGAAGCCACGAAAGAGGGTGGCAGTGACTGACAGAAAAAAATACAAAAGTCTATAACCTTGAGGTACCGATTTTTTTTTCAGGTAGGGAGGGTAGTAGGGGTAAGTAATGAGAAAGGTGGAGATGAAAAATGGAAAGGGCAGCGAGGTGGAGTCTCGATTCGAGATTAGGAACCTAGACCTTGGATCCAGACATTGGAACCAGGGCAAGGCATTGGACCCAGGGCACTGCATTGATTGACGCCGAGGCCCGGGGGGAGGTAGAGGCATGCGGCATGCAATGCATGGGGGGAGGAGGGATGGATGGATGGTGAGATGAGGTGAGGGGATGATGGAGAGAGCTCAAGGCTTGGATGTAGAGAGCTTAAGCCTTGGAGCTGAGGATGGAGCCAAAGAGGGTGGCTCCGAGGCTGTTCTTGGTGTCAACGAGGCCAAAGTAGGTGGCGCCGTGCCAGGCGGCCATTGCGCCGAGGACGACAGCGGTGGTGTTGACGGTGTAGCGGAGGGCGCAGTTGTACATCTGGTTGCGGTTGCGGCGGCGGGAGCGGGAGACAAAGTCGGAGTTGTCGTTGACGTTGGGGAAGGGGGAGTCCTTGGGGACGGGCTCGCCGAGGAACTCGCAGAGGGGCTCCCAGCCGTCCTGGACGCGGTACTCGAGGAGGCGGTCCTTGGGGACGAGGCTGCGGACCTCCTCGTAGTGGCGCAGGAAGACTTCCTTGCCCTGGTTGGGGAAGTCACCCTTGAAGAAGGTGTTGAAGAACTTGCTGAGCATGGGGTAGTACATGGAGGCGGCCCAGTCGAAGTTGGAGAGCCAGCGGAGCTCGGGGTCGGTTGCGCGCCAGTAGACAGTGCGCATGGTGGAGGCGTGCCACGAGTGGACGTCGCGGTTGGTGAGGACGACCTTGGCCTCGGGGTAGGCCTCGATGAGCTCGCGGGCAAAGGCGATGGCGGGCCAGTCGCAGACGGCCTGGGCGTTACCCAGAAGCTGGTCCCAGTCCTCGCGCGTGAAGGGCTTGCCCTCACCGTCGTACTTGGCCGTCAGGGCGTCCATCCACATGAGGGCGTCGGGGGGGTTCTCGATGGAGCAGCTCATCATGTGGTAGGTGTCGACGTAGCCGAGCTGCTTCATGGCGGCGCGCATGGCTGGACGAGTGTGTTAGTGAGGTTGAACATGCAATTGGTGCAATTGGACCAGATGGTTGGACGGGGTAGGACATACAAGCAGTTCCGGTGCGGCCAAGACCGAGAATCAGCACCTTCATGGGCACGGTGCGGCTGCATGTGCGGCGGTTCACGTCCGAGTCGCTGGTGAAGACATCGGTCATGGGCCGCGGGGTGTACTTGGCGGAGTAGGCCATTGTGTATGTATGTGTGTGTGTGTGCGTGTGATGTGAGAGAGGGTATGACTGAGTGAGATCCAAAGCCGTTTGAAACAAGTTGGGGTTGCCAAGGAATGGACAAGATATAGGTCTAGAGGGGAGGAGAGGAGGGGGAGGGGTGGTTGGTCTTGGGAGGGAAAGAGAAGTAGATATGTAGTGGGAAAAGGAAAAGGAAGGAGAGAAGAAGGGAAGGAGAGGGTTTAAGGGGAAGGAAGGAGGGAGGAAGGAAAAGGAGAAGGAAGAAAATTGTTGGATAGGCGCGGATCAACGACGTGGACTGGAGTTGGCCCTTGGGACTCGGGATACATGTACATACAATACAGACTGGACCTGACCTGGAGCTTCTGGTGGCTCAGTCTGCGCCGACGCGCGCGTGTCAGTTCCAACTGGCAACCAGACCAACAAGAGTCCACACCCACACACAGACTGGCCACACTGCCACACACACTGTCATGACACGCACTGTTCTACTACTAGTAGTTAGTAGTACGAGTACGAGAGCTCTTGTAAGGTTCCAATTGTTCTTCCCATGTACCCTGGAAAGAACTTGTTTAAACTGTGCTATACAGTCTGTACAGGAGTGCTCGCAATGCTCTCTGTACGGAGTAATAAGTTGCAGTTGCAAGTCCTACTACTTACTCCGTAATACTTACTACTAGTAGTAGTACACGTACTGTTGCTGCTGCCGTTGCCGTTGCTGTTGCTATTGCTGTTGCTATTGCTGTTGCTGTTGCTCCTAGTGTCATGTCCCAAACGGGCAGCCACATGCTGATGCGTCTTGATCCCTTGAGCGTTTCCCCCTCCAACACTCTTCTAACCCTTCTAACCTCTTTCCCGCCAGTCTCCATCAACCATTGACTCCTAACTCCCAAGTACGAGAGTAACGCGTAATGCTTTTGTGCTCCGTACGTGCCGCATACCTCTCGACTCGGACTCCCTGGCCACGATACGATACAAAGGGCAAACAGTGGCGAGAAAAAGGGCGTACCAAGCAGGTGGCCTTTGCCGCCGACTAGTGCGTCTTCATAGTACCGTAGTCGCGGTCTTGGACTCCTCGTACGAGTACACGTACTTACCAGACAGGCTAGAGCCTAGCGACAATGCGACAAGCTTCAGATGCCAGGCAGGACCCGGCAATAATCTTGTGCTCCGTACCTGAGAGCAAACGTCAGCACATGCGCCAATACCGTGGCCCCTGCCCCATTACACTAGAGCTCCTCTTTTTTTTTTCCTGCTCTTCTCTTTCCTTCCCCTTCTTCTGGCCCATGGACAAGGGCCATTCTCAATCCCGGGGCCCTCAATCTCTGTCACAGCCCATACCAACCCGGTAATCCTTGGGATGGGTGAGGAAAGGGTGTGTGAAGAAGGGTACGAGTAAAGAAAGGGGTGTATGAAGGGGTGTGTGCGTGTGGCGTACGAGTACACTGTGTATCCGTATCTTTAATGTTCCTCCCCAGTTCTCTTTGTCTTTACGAGCATCTCTTTTTCTGTGCCGCAGGTACTACTATTTCTAGGTCGATAAGACTACTTCGTATGCGTGGGAAGGAAGGCTAGGAAGGCTAGGAAGTCGAAAACCTCGTGAACCATTTCCAGCTGCCCTATTCTTCTTTCAAGCCCTTTCAGAAGCCATTGATCGCTACTGATATCGAGTTGGGTGCTGACTCGGGTGGCTGCGACGAGGTACAAGCTTGTACATGTTCGGACCATCTCCTGCGGGGGCGACGTACCGGGGTGGCTTGGGCTTCTACACCACTGTACTCCGTATTACTTGGTAAGTAATAATGTCTCGGGTATAATGCCAGCAAATGTAGGCAAACCGCGAGAAGAGCAAAGAAGACGAGGAAGGACATGAGTCCGTAAGAAGAGGAAACATGCATTTCGTGGACGGAAGCTCGCAACATGTACAAAATCCATCGTAGGCAATACTTCTCGTATGCAATATTACTCGTATGTGATTGATTGTGCCGCGCATAGGGTGGGCGAGTTGCGAGGTTCCGCGAGGTGGTATTCGCGGCACATGCAACCTCCATTGTGACTTGTGAAAAGTATCTACAAGTAATACAAGCCATACCGAGTACGGAGTACCGTTGGTGGCATTACTACTGGGTCGTCGCTCCAGCTTCTGAAACCAGCCTGGCTCCAACGGCAAGAAACATGCATGGATCTACGCAAGACGGGTCAAAGAGTGTACGGAGTACCTGTACGGAGTACCGTGTCAATATCAAGTGTGTCAAGTGGTTTTAAAATGAAGGCGACAAGGCAAACAACATGGTCAATTCTCATCCGAGTAATAACATTGAATAGTGCGTGAGATCATTCGGCGACACTCTCATCTTGTCTCCATGGCGCATGCAACGTAAGCGTTCCCACGGTCAATTTCCACTACTCAAAGGCGTACATGCAGGCAGACTGCAGTTGCCCCGAGTGGTGGTGCATCGTCATCTTGGCCTCACGGCTTGTCGGCGAATCCATCCACAACCCATGGCCGACCGATCCGACAGCGGGGGGGGAAGAGGGGGGGAAGTCAATTTCAATTTGCGCCTTTTCACACGCGCACACATACAGTAGATGCATGGGGTTAACTTGTCCGTAATTCGGGCCACCGGCCATGGTCATTGTGATATTAGCCTGCCACTTGCGGGCCATAAACAAGCTTACTAGTCACGTATACGGTTAAAGGAGCCATCTTATTATCTATCATGCCCGCCCGCCTGCGCGAAAAAAAAAGAGAGAACGAGCCAGACCCAGGGGTGGGATTGATGGATGCTAGATGGACGAGGACGAATCCTAGCTCAGCACGGTCTGTCCGGTGCCACCCCACTCAGTCGAGCGACGACGCGCGGCGACGATCCGTCTCACATTGGCAAGTGCAGCACAGTCAACTGCCTAGTTGTAGAGGCGCGCCGTCTTTATCTCAAGGGACTTTGCTCACGACTCAATCAGTCAAGACTCGGTCTAGACGATAAAAGGAAAGCGCCATGGGTATGAGTAGATGACAAGACTCAGCAACAAGTGCCACCGCAGTTGACTGGAGTCACCTTCTGTCGGCGTTATCCGTTGTAGAACAAGAATGCAGTCTGCAACTGTAGAGCACGAGGAACCAAAGCCAATATTGCATTCGAGTTATTCATACTGTAATAATGTGTATCCCCGTCCCCACCGCTTCTCCTGAACAGGCCACCTTCCACCTTCCACCTTGCCCCCCCCCCCACTGGCCCTTGGACTACGCCGTACTCGTAATTGATTGGGATCCGGGACGAACATGGGTGTTGATATCTGCTCGACAATTACAGGAATTTCGGCTCTTTGCTTTATTTCCCGCGGGCACACTGACCAGGAAGGCAGTTGGGCAGGAAGGACGGGGAACAGGCTTTGAGGTCCGAGGAAGGCAAGAGTGACGACACCGGGGGCCGTCGAGATGAGCGGCGAGCAGGACCGGTAGCCGACGAGCCTTTGGAAGTGGCAGTTATCGGGAGCTTGGGAGCCTAGCAAGTCAGCAACCCAGTAGAGGCAGGTGAAGCGACGCCACTTGACCGTTCTCCCTGGGTGATGGGATCGTTGCTTGATACGGGCAATGGGAATGGTTCGCTACGTCGCACTCGGCGATGTAATACTCGTGCAGCTGAGTTTAGCTTACAAAGTAGTTTAGTTGGGTTGCTAGTTCTTTGCACTGGTAGTCTACCAGGTATTACTCGTAGAAAAGCACCCGTCCTGCCTGGTTAGGAAGCAGCAAGCTCCGTGATAAACATTTAAGCATGAGATGATGGTCCCTGGCAGAGACTCCCTGTAATACTTGTAGGATGTCTGTGATTTTGCACGTCCAGCCGATCGGACCGGCTGCAAGACAATATGCTCACTATCAACTATCCATCGCAAGAATGGAGGCGAAGAGGTCGGATTCATTCACAAGTCAAACAACTCTACGAGTACACATCTGCGACAGCAGACCTAGGCGTACGTCATGGTGTTTCTCCCCCTTCTCTGACCCAGCTTCTATCCTTCTACGACGTACGTCTCAGACACTCTTTGACTCTTGTCTTGAACGCCTCGACGGGTTGGCTGACACGATGACACCCTTGCCTTGTCCCAAAGTCTTGGCCCGGCACTTAGCTTTGAGCTTGGCTTTCATCCCCGCCATCTCGTACCACTTGGCAGTTGGCACCATGTCGGTATCACTATGTGTGTTGGTCACCACCATCTAACATCTAATACCCCGTACATTGTTGGCATCTGTATCGCATCACATTTGATATAAACCTTCATTTTTTTCCCTCTTCTTTTTTAATCTCTCCCCTTTACTCGGCACTCGGTACAAGGCATTGAAAACAGACATGGCTGTTGACGGCGTCAGAGCGACTCGTACCTTTTGTGGACTCATAACGATCGTCAAACCACACCCCCGTGGATCCGTCGCAGGAGGCCGCCAGCGTGCGTCGTCCAATAATCAGTGCGGCAGGGACAGTTGCCTTGTCGCAGCGCTTGCATGTCAACGAGTATTTGCTTGTCACAGCCATACGATGCGGGATCCGTAACAGCGGGAGAGGCCCAAACGTGTGCGTACGAGTCTTCGTAGCAACATGATTGTCGAGTGTTTCCGACTGATGTTGTTGCTTCTATTTTCATCCATCTTGATTGCGTGCTTGCTTGCTCTTGCGTCACTACCATTGCTACTATGAATATCAATGATGATCCAGAATATTAAACCGATTATAGGAGTATAGGAGTAAAGGAGTAATAGAGTACGGAGTAGATGGGGAATGAATTTCCCCGTATTGCAGGCCCGAGCGGTCCGTCGCCGTACCGAGACAGGGCCGGACGGTCGATCAGCAAAGACTCAAGACTCAAGAGACATGAACTGTGAGTCCGAGAGCATTATTGTTATTACTACGTAGGAATGGCTGATGCAACACGAATACTGTGCTGGTACAGTAGTTGCGCCCTCATACTGTATGCCATGCTCGTATCGACGTTGAAATAACCTCCCGGCGCGGACCTCACGTCATCGTGTGGGTGGCCGCCAAGGGGGGTTAGGGGGGGTCGCATGATGGGAAATAGGGAATAAGAGGAGAGAAATAAAGGCGCTGGGAATAATACGAGAAAGGGTGTGTGCGTGGCTGTACTATGCCGTTGTCGTGTTGATTGGCACCTTCATGGACGATTCTGATGATCCGAGGTGGTGTGTCCGTGTCCATATTGATGGATTGATGGAATGCGCTGACGTACCTACCTGTAGGGGCGGGATAGTCGGTGGCATGCACCCAGCCGCCGACGACCAGCCGACGCAGACTGCAGTAATAATACAGCGTAACTGCAGAGTTTGGCAGCTGCACTGACAGACCATTATGCAAGTCAATCAATGGATGGCAGCGCCTCAACAAGAGAGCCTAATAGAGCCCCGAGAGTGAGATGGAGGCTTGCAGAATACGTAGGAAGCATACGTACTCACATGCCCCCCCCCCCAAGCCCCCGTATCCTATCGTCTGCCCCGAGCCGCCGAGAACCGACAGGCTGGTGTGGCTGCAGGACGAGGAGCCGTACACGGTACAGCGTGACAGCGAATCAGGGGCATGTCAAGATCCCTGCCGCCGCAGTGGATCCCTGGTAATACTTGGTCAATGGCAAGTAACCTGAATACTACGCATGCCAGGCGACGGTCCACGGCCCACGGGATGCTATTGGCATGAGCCACGGAGCTGGGTGACGTACCACCCCGGGGCCGACTCCATGGAAGAGTCTACAGCATTGCAGAGTAAATTACTAGTGCGTCGAGCGTCAAGTGTCTATCACTCCTTACTACTACTCGGTAATACGCCGTATTGCAGCGGATCCATGCGGAGGATCCATACCGAGGATCCATACCAAGTACTCGTAGTACGAATAATACTTACGTCGATAATACCGAGTGTGAGCCCACGCGCCAGTACGAGTGCAGAGTATCCGCACGATGGAATACTCGTAAGGACGGGAGAGCCGACGATGGATGGAACGCGGCGTTGGGGGCTGAGGCTGGGGGGGCCGGGGGGGGCCATCTTGGAAGGGAAATTTAGTGGCTTGACAGCGCTGTGATCGATTGTTGGCTCCAGCCACGGACTTGACCGGAAGATTTAGTGGCCTACAGTGGCCTACACTGTATTTACAGTGATTTGATGCCCTGGAGCTAGGCACCTGGAGAAGGTGCCAGATAGCCCGCCCGTCGCGTACGTGTCATGTCGATACAGAGTAGCGCTAGGGAAGTAAGGACTTACGCAAGCATACTAGTAGTTGCCCGGGCTTTGGGGGTTCCTGGGCCACTAGAAGCAAGAGTCGTCCAACGCTATTTCCTCCTGGGTCCTACCAAGGAAGGCGCAGTTACGGTTATGCGTAAGACTATGTATGGCCAAGACTACGGCCAAGGCTGCGAGTAAGACGACTTACGAGTACTCGTGCAGGGCCATGTCGTAGCAGATCAACCAAGAAAAGAAAAAAAAGCTTGTATTCGTTGGCACCGGTAATACGCTCTTTGTTTCGGGCCTCAACTTTCTGTCGTCCGTTACACTCTAAACTCCGGGCTCCGTAATGACTGGTTGTTGGAGTTGAAGTACTCCGTACGCCCGCCGTTGAGTGCTGTCGCTGGTCGTACCTGCTGTATTCGTAGGCCTCCCCCACCTTCCCGTAGCGCCTTCCCTTTGCTCAGAACGGCCCCAGGCCCCCTGCCTCCTTCAATAAGCATTTCGCCAAGCCTCCCGTCATCTTGGCCGTTTATTTCCCTGCCTTGGCCTGCGTTCTGGTCCAGTAGACCATTCCAACTATTGGCAGTGGCCACCAACAACAAATGCAATGTTATCCAGCATTGATCAGTGATCAGGGATATTACTTGCACAGGCTCGGTGTATTCATTGTATGGAGTACGGATATTCATCCTCCTTTTTGAATCCTCCCGCGGATTCATTTTGGCTGGCTGCCGCCGTCGCCCCCATTTACTTGTGCTTGTGCGGAGTGCAGGCCCAAACCCAAGCCGCAGGGTCAAATCAAGGCCAAGGTTACTGTTCCTTCGGGTCGTCGCAGTAAATCCGTCGTCGTCACTCGTCAGACACCCCCGGGCGACCGTTTTGGGTATAGATCGCCTCGCTCTGTGACGCTGGACCCGCCGACACGCCTCAGGGCCGCGTCTCCTGCAGCTTTTTTTCTTCTACTCCACACTGGCTTCCACATTGGCTCGTACAGCCTACTACTACGAGTAATACTTTGTCCGAGTACTCCGTACTGCTGCTACCGAGTCCAGGTACGAGAGACTACTGCGAGTCTACGACCATGTCCACGCATGCGCCCGTGCCAATCGACCATTAGCATCCATCCCCATTACGACGTTTGCTCCGTATCTCCTGTCTATCGTTTGCCCAGATCGCTCGCTCAGTCGCTTAGTCGCTCGCTCTATCGCTCTCGAGCTCCACGCCGTCTCCGTATCCGTCACTCGCTCGCTTCCAATCCTTTTCTACGCCTGCTCTTTCCTACCTTTCTTTTCCGTCCTTTACCTCCTACCCATCTGCTGCTAGCCTCAAACATCTTCCCAGCACCAATCCGGCAGTCGGTCGCTCAATCTATCCGCCACATCCCTCACGAATAGGAATAGGGCCTTTGTTCGTACCTTTTGGAATCCCACTTCTGGTCCCTCTCTCTCCCCGACCGACTTCCTCCACACAGCGACAGCGCCGAAACGAAAGATCCATCGCTGCCCCCGTCCGTTGCCAAGCCCCCGGCACTGCCCTCGCCTGCAACACGAACCGATCCAAAACCCACCCACACTCCTTGCCTCCCAAACACCTCGACCGGAACATCTCTTCTCTTTGCTTGCCTGGCTGCTTAGCATAACACCTCACCCGCCGTCCTCGTACATACGTCGTCGTATGTGACCTCGTGGCCCATCGCCTCCTACCCTTTGCGAGTTAGACCCGACTTGACACACGCACGCCCCCCCTTCCACCCCCTCCACCCCTCCCAAGAACCTCTCTCTCTCTTCAACGCATACTTCTCTTTTGGGTTCCCCTTCCCTCAAAAACAAACCCGTCCCAATGCCATCACACACCCGGTCATTCAGCAATGACCGAGACTTTGCCAAACTCGAACCAAGAAAGACTCGTCGCTCATCAGTACATCCCGTCGACATCGACAACGACGACAACCTCTACTACCACTCTCCGCTAAGCCCCGGAGGTCCCTCCTCGGCTTCCGCCTCGAGGTCTACCTCTGGCCACGCTCCCGCCTCATCCTCCGACATCATGGCTGTCTCCGACAAGCACCAGAACTATCGCGATGACCCGAACGACGCCGAGTCTGGCCGGCCCCTGAGCCCCATAGACGAGAAGCCCTCGCCGGGAGGCCGCGGCGCCCAGAATGTCACATGGATGTCTCTGCCCCGGAAGGACCAGCTCCTCATCCTCTTCTTCGGCCGCCTCGTCGACTTCCTCCAGGTCGCTTCCATGCAGGCATACGTCTTCTTCCAGCTCAAGTCGTTTGACCCCTCCCTCTCCGACGCCCAAATCTCCCAGCAGGCTGGTCTCCTGCAGGGTTGCTTCACCGGCGCACAGGTCCTCACGGCTATTCTCTGGGGTAAGGCTGCCGATGCCTCGTGGTGCGGCCGCAAGTCGGTCCTCGTCATTGGATTCGCCGGCACCGCCCTCTCCTGCCTCGGATACGGCTTCGCTACCACCTTTTTCTGGGCCGCCTTCTGGAGGGCCTTTGGCGGCATCATCAACGGAACCGTCGGTATCATGTACGTCCCTCTCCCCCACCTCCTTTCGGCCTGTCGCCAGAACCAGGGAACAACAATGATTGCGTCTCGCACGCGTCAATCTACCCAAAATGCCTCGGAATGTCTCGAGCTAACCTGCTGGATGTAGCCGTACCATGATTGCCGAAATCACCGTCGAGAAGAAGTACCAGTCCCGCGCTTTCCTCATCCTCCCCATGAGCTTCAACCTTGCCGGCATTCTTGGACCGAGTAAGTCATCGAAGCCATATATATATACATGCTATCATATACGAAGCTATGGCAGCCAAACTGTAGTTCACAGCTAACCGTCCTGCCAATTCTCAGTCATGGGTGGTATGCTTGCCGACCCTTCCGCCAACCTTCCTGGAATTTTCGGCGAAGGCGGCCTCTTCGGATACCAGTGGATCGTCGACTACCCTTACGCCCTGCCCAGTCTTCTCAACTTTGGATTCCTGTCGATGGCCACAGTTACCACGTACCTGTTCCTTGAGGAGGTGAGTTTCCTACCCCCCAACAAAAAGAGAACGGCAAAACGCCTGCTCTACCTACCTCTACCCATTGAAAACATCAATTTGCTAACCGGTGCTCAACAATGCGCAGACCTCCATCAAACGCAAGGGCAAGTACGACAAGGGCCTCGAGCTCGGTGACCGCATCAGGACCTTCTTCAAGTGCGGCAGCGAACGCGGCTACTCGCGCGTCTCCCACGGCTACCAAGAGACGTCGGTTCCCCTCGAAACCCTCAACAAGTCGGGCTCCGAGAAGCCCAAGAAGATCACCTCGGTCCTGCCCTTCCACCGTCTCTGGACCCGCAACGTCATCTTCACGCTCATCACTGGCGCCTTTTACGACTTCCACCTCGGTGCCTTCACCAACATCTGGTCCCTCTTCCTGTCGACTCCTCGCCACATCGCACCCGGCGGTGACGACGCTGCTCCGGTCCGCGCCCGCCGCGACCTCCCTCTCCTCTTCACCGGTGGTCTCGGTATGCCTGCAGCGACGGTCGGTGTAGCCACGTCCTTCCTCGGAATCCTGGGCATGACGCTCCAGGTGACTCTCTACCCGCCCATCCAGGCCCGCCTGGGAACTATTCGCTCTTTCCGCTGGTTCTTGCCTCTCTTCCCGATTGCCTACTTTGTCGCTCCCTACCTGTCTATCCTGCCCTCAGCCTCGGAGGCACCCGCGCCGGCGTCGGGTCTCGTCATCTGGGGCGGCATCATCATTGTCCTGCTCCTGCAGGTCACTGCCCGCACCTTTACGCTGCCCGCCAGCATCATCCTCCTCAACAACTGCAGCCCGCACCCCAGTGTGCTGGGAACCATCCACGGCCTCGGCCAGAGCGTGTCGGCCGGATTCCGCACCGTTGGCCCCGTCGTTGGTGGCTGGTGGTACGGATACGGCCTTGACATCGGAATGGTCGCATGGGGCTGGTGGCTCGTGGCCGCCATGTCTGTCGTTGGCTGCGTCACGGCCCTCGGCATGCATGAGGGCAGTGGCCACGAGGTTTTCCTGCCTGGAGAGCGTGAAGAGGAGGAATAAGCTTCTTGGACATATGGTATAAGCACATGTGTCACACCATAACACACACACACAAACACCCCACGATATATACCCGACAATACTCTCACGCAAAAACACACACACACACACACACACAAACCCACATACATCACGACATACACACATCTTCCAAACTCTTCACACACACAGAGACATCACATTCGACACGCAAAAAATCCTTGTACCATGGCATGGCGGGAGGTTCACCCACCGCTCAGGAGGCATATAATACCCGCCCTTTTCTGTTTATTATCCATTTTCTTTGGCCGTCGTGTGGGACACGATGTATATATAGTGTGTCCCCCTCTTCATTCCCTCATCTACCTTGGGATCAACATATAGGGCTTCGGGGCGCAGGGCAGGAGTTTTACACACTGGGACTTGTTTTTTTGACTATCATTTTCTTTGTTCTTTTTTTCTTTGTCAGATGCATGGAAAAGTGCTACTAGACGGGATGGAGGTCTTGTTTTTGCTGCTCACAGAGTAACGGCACTCTGGCTGGTATTAGCGGTAGATTACACACGTACATGGTCAAATGTACAAATGATGACATTCAAATCCCTGAACAAAGTGACCATGGAACCAGCGAGAAATACCTTGGAACCGATGGATCCCAGAAAGCCGATGTAGCTATTCTACTACAATGCTGGTGAGGTCAAGATGCTTTTAGGTTGGCAAGTGGTTGTGATGGTGGTGGTGGTTGGCTATTTGCTTAGGTTAGTACTAGTAGTAGTCGTGCGGAGTAGCCAACAACCTCCAGGTTTATTTCCCCAGCCGAGGACTCGTACCTGTACTATAATGTATCCAACCTGCACATCATCGGTCGCAGCGTGCTTCTATTTGTCGCACGCACGCACATGCAAGACAATCGTGACTATGTGATTGATTCCATGCTACCTTTTCTTCCTCCTACATTCCTATTTCATTCACACGAGTAGCACTGCATCTTTCCCAACACACAACGCGCATTCATCGGAGCTCAGCCCAGTATTCAATTGGATAAACGATCGTGACTGTGTGTCACACCATCCGACCCTCAACCTCTATTTCTCGCGCGCGCAGAACGACGACGAGTACAACGAACAACGCTGTAGAATCCGTTCCGAAACATGGCCGACGCGCCATTTCAGGTGGCAGACGATGTAGCCTCCTCTGCTGCGATTCAACCCGACGACAGCAATGCCAACCCTGTTTCCGTGACCGCGACCAGCGCCACAACAACCACGCGAGACGCGGCGGTCGATGCAGCCCCCGCAGACGGCACCAACGGACAGCCGCAGCAACAGCAAGGGCAAGACCAGCATAACGATCACGACATGTCAGACGCTCTCCAGTTTCTCCAAGCCCCGCAGGCGCAGATGCATGGCGACAGCAACGGCACGAAACACGACCAGCCCGACGAGCAGCACGACATCCCCCAGAATAACGAGAACGAGAACCGAGTCCAGGAACACGATTCGTGGTGGCTAGACAAGATGGATGCCGTCATGACGGGCCTGGGGATGGGGTTGCCTGGCCTTGGGGATGGCAACGCCAATGGCCACGCGAACCAGCAGCCTGGTGATCAGCAGCCATCGGAGAAGCAAGCCGAGGCGACCGAGGCGCAGGAACAGCCACAGCCACAGCCGCAGACAGCGACAACGACGACGACGGAACAAGACTCGACGGAGCAGGTACAGGAATCGGGCTCGATGGCGGAAGAAGACTCCGCACCCGCACCCGCATCTGGCGCCATCACCCCCGCTCAGGACGCCGCCACCCCTACTTTGATTGAGCAGCAGTTGGCTTCTCAGCAGGGGCAGGGGCAGGAGCACGAGAACGGTGCAGCGCCGGTGCCGGTGCCAGAGACGGCAGAGACTTTGCAGACAGAAATGGCAGAGGCAGGGAAAAAGACGGCAGACCCAGCCGACAATACGCCCCGCAAACGCCGCACCGCAGCCGAGATGCTTGCCGCCGCCACGGACTCCTTCATCGACCCAGAAGACGGCTTCGCCGATCGGTCCAAGCGCCGGCGCTTCAGCGCGTCGCTCGTCGACACCACCGCCATTCTGGATTACATACCCTCCCCGCCTCCTGAGCTTGGCTCCCTCGTGCCGTCCACGGAGACGGTACGTCCTGCGTCGCTCGAGGTGCTCGTGCCGTCCGGCAAGGCCCTGGATCAAGACGGAGAGTACATTTCCGTGCCTGTGCCAGTCGAAACGGTTAGACGCAGAAGGGGTCCCAACAAGAAGAAGGCTCCCGCCGCAGCGGCTGCTAGACGCCCGGGCAAGAAGACCACAAAGAAGGAGCCGCTACGACGCGCGGGACGACCCCCAAAAGCTGGTGCTGCTGCTGTGGAGGCAACCACAACTTCCGGAAAGAAGGGACCCGCGAGTAAGAAGAGTCAGGCACCTGCCGTGGAGGTTGCGCCGCCCAAGAAGAAGGGTCGAGGTACCCGCACCGCTGCCGCAGCTGTCGCCGCCGCTGCCACCGTGGTAGAGGAGAAGAAGAAGGCAGACCGGTCTGCCAGGCTGTCGAAGCGGTCAGCAGCCAAGGAACATGACGGCTTTACCGCTGTCACCACCGCCCGCCAAGCCAAGAGGAGACCCGGCAGGCCTGTCAAGGTTGCTGTGCCAAAGGCCAAGGCCAAGGCTGCCAAGGCTGCTCCCTCGTCCAAGAGACCAGGGCGCAGAAGTCTCAGGTCTCCCAGAGATTCTGAGGAGGTAGAAGAGGAGGAGGAGGAGCAGGTGGAGGCGCCAAAGAAGCGAGGAGTGCGGGGGAGGCCGGCTGGCAAGGCTAAGGCTGCGACGAAGGTGGCTTCGCCCGTGAAGAGGACAAAGGCGAGTATGAGGGCGCCGGTGAGGAGGCGACAGAGTCTTCGAGGAAGGTGATGGATGATGTACGCTGCACAGTATATGGATGATGGAGGGCGTCAAAGGCGTAATGGTCAATGGGATAATGGGTCGACGGGTATGGGTACGTTTCTTGCTAAAAGTATTATTAAGGAGTTGAATGGTGATAGATTGATCCAGCTGTGCTGTGTATAGATATAAGCTCAGTTCTAATCTCACTGCTATCATTATGCCATGCCTTTTTTCTGAATGTTCGGGACCTTGTTGGAAGATTGGTCCGCTTTGTGAACCACGGATTTGAGCTGTGCCGACTGTACCGTGTTCACCAATGCCGCGAGTATCTGATCATCAATTATATCACTAGGCAAAATGGCAGGGGTATTGGACATGTTCACATCAATCACAAGACAAGATAGAGGCATTGAGATCTGTATATTCATGCTGAATTATCGTAACGCGGACAAGCGTAGCGAAGGAAAAGAAAAATATGCTACTTTCCGCTCACCATAATATCCCGCAAGGTGGAGGGAGTATATATGGAACAGGGAAGCTATATGTGAGATATATATATATGTAAGAAATGGTAGAAAGGAAAAAGAAGGGGTCAGAGTCCCTCTTGGATCTCAGGGCAGATCAACCGCCGCCAGTGGAGATGTGTCAAGAAAAAGAATCTAAGCGGAGAAGCCGTTGTTGATGAGGCCGGTGGTGGTGCCGTTGGGGGCGCCGGTGACAACGGAGATGGCCTGGTCGGCAATGTAGCCGCAGAGGCCGTCAATCTTCTGGTCGAGGCCGAGGAAGTAGGCGGCGATGCCGGCAACGTGGGGGGAGGCCATGGAGGTACCGTCCATCTTCTCGGTCTTGCCGTCGGGGACGGTGGAGAGGATGTCGACACCGGGGGCGAAGACGTCGACGAGCTTGCCAAAGTTGGAGAAGTAGGCGATGGCGTCCTTGTTGTCGGTGGCGCCGACGGTGCAGGCCTTGGGCTCGGAGGCGGGGGAGGAGGTGGCGGCGTTGGCGCCCTCGTTGCCGGCGGCGACGGCGAGGAAGACACCGGCGTCGACGATGCCAGCAGCGGCGTCGTTGACAGCCTGGGAGAAGGAGCCGCCGAGCGACATGTTGACGACGGAGCCCTTGTCGCAGCCCTCCTTGCCGGGGGCGTTCTTGGCAATGTACTCCATGCCCTTGATGATGCCCGAGTTGGTGCCAGAGCCCTGGTTGTCGAGGACCTTGACGGCGAAGAGCGACGTCTTCTTGGCGACACCGTACGTCTTGGAGCCAATGGTGCCGGCGCAGTGGGTGCCGTGGCCGTGACCATCCTCATCGGGGTCCGAGGTGAAGTTCTCGAGCCACTTGGCGCGGCCCTGGAACTCGGGGTGCGTCACGTCGATGCCCGTGTCCAGGATGAAGGCGCAGGTGCCCTCACCAGCGGACTCGTCGTACGAGTACGTCGTGGAGCCGGGCTCCTTGTTGGAGAGGCGGGCAAGGTCCCACTGGGCGTCCTCCTGGGTGGCCTGGATGGTGACCTCGGCGTCCTGCTCGATGTAGTCGACCTGGAGTGAGGGTGTTAGCTGGCTGTCTGCGCACAATGTACATGATACTCAATTCAAAATGGATGTGAATGTGACATACGTTGGGGTCGTTGCGGAGCTTCTCGAGCTCATGAGCCTCGAGGCTGGCGGCGAAGCCCTGGAAGCCAACATCGTAGGTGTAGTCGGCAGTGGCCTTGAAGGCGCTCATGGCGGAGCTGACGGCCGAGGAGATGGTGTTGGGCTTCATGCGGATGATGTACTTTCCCTCGATCTGAGTGCCGCCGCGGGGGACGACGACGGGGGCGGGGGAGCGAGCCACCGACGGGGCGGCGGCGGCGAAGGGGAGGAGAGCGAGAAGAGTAGCGGCGCGCATCTTGACGGTTTCTTGGTAGGTTTGTATATGTTTCTTGTCTCGGACAGAGAAAACGAGTGAAGATGGGTGTTATAAAAGCGAAGGTTATAGACAAGAGATGTACCACGAAACAAAGAATGGATGAGAGAACTGCTGATCAACAGTCAGAAGAGAGAGAAGGATGATGATGAGGATGAGAAGGAAAGAAGGACGGGAATGAGGTGAGAGACCCGAGTTGCTTTATACCTTTAGACGCGCCTCCGAGCAGGCTGTTTTCTTGTTCGTTCCTTGCTTGCCATTCTCTTGGGCTCCCGCGCTATGGGAACTGCCTCCCAACCGCAGAGCGAAGGGTGGCAGCATGCGGGAGCATGCAAGAGGGGAGTGGGGACCCATGGACCATGGATGGCCGCCGGTACGCGGTTCAATTCATGTTGCTAGTCATACCTGCATATAGGTGTGAGTACTCGTATGGAGTACGGAGTACAGCCTACTACTGTACAGGTAAGGTACGGAGATACTCGCACAGATAGAATGACCAGCAGGAACCAGATCCATGGCGGGCCTCTCTCGACAAGTCAGCGGCCTCCCTCATTGGGTAAGGCATTCCCCGAGGCCGAGGGACAAGGGCAGAGGCAAGAAAAAAAAAGGTACCGCAGGCTTGTACGAGGAGGCCGCATTGACGGAAGGCTTGCTGCCGTGGAGACTCGAGTCTGGAGAGAGGCAAAGAGGGTTGGAGGGCCAGAGGATAGGGCGGAGAGGCGACAAGCTGGGCCAACTGTCGATCGAGTCGAAACGCCCAAGCATCTGTCTCCATCCTGTTGCGGCCTAGCGGCAGGAATCCACAGCCCACACACACAAAACCCCTGAAGATCGTCGTCGCGAATCTGCACGAATCACGGCTCTCTGTCTCGACAGTACCTGTCCCCATGTATTGCTCCGTAATACTCGTTGGACGTTTGTTTGCCGGACTCGCACCGGTAGAAGGACCATTATCATCAAGGCAGGAACCACTCATGGCCCGTTGATGGCTTGTACTCGTGCAAGCGTACCATGCGAGTAAACACCCGGCCCTTTTGCTCTTGGATGAATTGTTCCCAGACTAAAAGAGACATACAGGGGTTCTTGGTTTGCTTGTTTATTTTCCTAAGAAGCCACCGGTTTTGTACGTTTTGGGGAGGTTGCCAAAGGTTCCTTGGACTTGTCCATGGATCATGACTTCTCAATTCATTCAAGCTTAACTCCAGCTCTAGCTTCGATTCGCTCCTTCGCCGAGATGAAGCACACGATAACGAAACAGATATGGAGAGGAAGAGGGAAACCACACTCACTAGCAATACCTGTACTCTGTGTACCTGTGCTTTGCCATTGACTGGAGGGAGCCCAACGCTCCACCAAAAGCTTGTTCCACAGCATCATGCTCAAGTACAGCCAACGTGCGATGTACATGTAGCATCACGCCGTAATACAGAGGATAATAATACCCCGTAATAACCTGCGCACACAGCTACAACGTGACACTCAGCCTCTTAGTGGTCCGCCTGGGCCGATCCAGGTACCGTGTGTGCTCATGTACATGTCTGTAATATGGCTTCGAGATGATAATTGAAACCTAACCTAGGCCAATTGCTGCCCCGATTGTTCCGTCACACGATGAAAGACAAAGACTGTTCATTTGACTCGGCATTCCAGAAGAGCAATGCCGGTAGAAGAGACACATGCGCCGTACGAGTATCACCGGACGACGACATTGAGGGCATGTGGAACCGTTTTGCTTGTGCGGATCGGCGGCGCCAAGTCGGGCCAGGGCGGCCGACGTATCCAGTCTTCAGTCCTGTTCCTCTATCAGGTCTCTTTGCTCTACGGGTATTATTATTCCCTGTAATAATCCGTACAGAGATCTCGTGGACTCGCCAAAGTACAGTAGCATTACTCGTACGCCTGGGGTTGAGGTCTACATGTATCAATTAGATCTACATACATCTACCGTTCAGCACAATTGGGACCTGCCGCAATGGAATACGATCCGCAGGTTTTGCACCCGACTCTTGTAAGCATAACTCTCTTATTTTAGGTTTCTTTGTTCTGCGTCATTAGCCTACTAACTGGTTGCTTGACAGAAGTACGAGGCAGACCGTCCCATCTTTGCATCCCTCGACACACGATAACAACGTGGATAATAGCACAATGCACTTTAGAATCCTGCGTAGGAAGCAATGACATCATGAACCAGAGCGTGGCATTGTATCTGTGTCTGTAAGCGCGGCACCTTGGTGATGGCAGTGCATTGTCACCTGTGCTTGGCATGCGGCCGAGGCATCGGTACAGCCGCCTCTTGACCTCTGGAAGTAAGACCATGACCAACTCGTCTCTTTTCGGGATCAAGCGAAAGACACGAAACAGGGCCAGGCAGTCATACTCCGTGCGGTCCGTAAGGATGGAGAGGCGGGGGGCATTCCGGAGGGAGGGGAACGGGCCACACAAAACCAAACACGCCAGGGTCAAATGATACTTGCATACAAGTACCTGAAGCCCACCTTTACCAGGCACATTCTTTTTTTGGCCACCGATACCTTGCCTTGCCTGTAAACTTGACGGTATCTTTGGTATAATGCCCCGAAATGTGGAGAAGACTCATTGGAGGGAGCCAGCCGCCGTCCGGACATTATCCCCAAATCAACCATACGCGCGAAATCCCCCGGTCCCTGCCCTACCAGTCCTACTAAACCAAGGGAGGGAGGCGAGTAGAAGCAGAAGCAAGGAGGAAGTGGCGACGGCGATCTACAGCGTAGTAGCAAGTGTTACGAGTAGTTAGCACTGCAACGACGGAGTACGAGTACGGAGTACGCAGTCGCAAGTTGTAATCTGCATAAGCTTCTTGACCATAAGGTCCCAAGCAACCAAGGGGCCTTTCTAACTAGCCTACGGCATACGTGGGGAGGAGCCTGAGCACCTAACAAGAAGGGTAACGGGCAGTCTTAGCTTGATGCGAGACGGTCGGGAGGGATGGTCACGTTTGCTGCAACCGCGGGCGGGGAACATGCCACGATGTTTCCCATGGTTCTAGAAAGACACGAACAAAGATGCCTACACCATAGTGAGTGAGTGAGAGACATGAGAGACATGAGAGACATGAGACATGCAGACCGGCACTCACTTGCCTGCACTCGCTTTATCCAACCCCCCCCCTAACGCCTCCGCGTACCGGTATCAGAGTTATTACAGAGTACGACCGTACGAGTACGAGTATTGGCCTTCTGTCAAGTCAAGGCCCCTGTCCACTCTGACCCCCTTGCATCTGGCCATGGTCATGTAAATACACGGCCGCCAATCAAGCTTCTCACATGCCAAAACTGCCGCTATGCGCTTCTGCCTCTTTCGTTTTCAGCCTCTTGCACTCTTTGTTGGTTTCCCGCACCTGACTCGCTGCTTTCTTGCCCTAGCTAAGATGAACAAGGGGCCAGCCAAGAAGGAAACGCATTCAAGCACAGACTTCGCGCGCCATCCCCAATTGACAGGCGTCCTGTTATCGCACGCTCTCCATCAAATCACATCATTGCCCGTGCTTCCTCTTCATCTTCAACGCCCAAGTCTGCAGTAATATCCAGCCCCCGGGACTTTTGTCCATGACACGCGCTTTGGAGCTAACAGCCCACGCAGCTCGTTGGTTTTGTATGTAGGTACATAAGCTCACAAGCTCACATTTGAAGCTTAGAGTCCAGCTTGTGGGGTAGAATGCACCTGTACGTGTATCGCATCACATCATGCCCCACGGACCAACAACCAACAGACAAACAGACCAACAGACTTGTGTGTCTGCCAGTTGCCAGTATCAAAGGTGCAAAGGTTTCAAGGCTCAAAGATCGAGAGAATGCCTTGAATGCAAAATGCATGTAAGACGAGGCTTCTTTTTTTTCCCTCTCTTGTTCAACTTGTTCTACTCGTATTCTTGCGGGGAGAGAGGCGGGGATCGCAAACGGCGCAGGGGGCTGTGTGCTTCGACGAGGAGAAATCGTCGGATCATTACCTCTTCCTTGGTCCAATCTTACGGAGTACATACTATTACTTGCCTATCTAGCATCGGAAGCGCCGCCATCCTTTTGATCGTGCATACAGAGTACTTAAATCCTGGCCGTGATCACAACCACTGTGGCAATCAGCCCATAAGTAAGGAATCCTGAGTATGTGCCAATGTGCATGTGCATACTCCGTACATGTACCCCATATTTTCATGCTTCCCATGGACAACCGCGACTGTACACGCACAATACGAATACGCAGGTCGGCATTGCCGGACCGGGCAAGTAAGCGGCATGAGAGGAGGAAAGGAAATTTGCGGGAGAGAGCAAAGGCCAGGCGGATGGAAGGGAGCCAAGGAGCTTCCTACTTGGGCTTGCCATCAAATTGAATGTACATACCCGTACGTCATGGGACGAATTGAAACCACACAACAAGCCGAGCCAAGGTGGAGATGCAGAGGTCCCATGAAACGATAGCATACAGAGCAGAACCCCAAACCCGCTGGCAATGGTATGAGACCATGACTAGGCCATCAAGCTATTCAACGCTTGTGTTGAAACCCGTGCACAGAGCTCAACCCACCTGGCCCTTTTTTTGCCTTGCTTTGGTGATTCTCGACCTCTTGCCCCGTACTCCGTAATACCTCGTCTTTTATCCCATGATCCTTGACAAGAGTGCAGACAGACGGAAATACGGGGCATCGGCTAGTTTTAGGTTTGTCCCTAACACTTGCTTTACGTGGAAATGTTTCGTCGCCTTACTGACATGGGCAATTTCATGCCGTTTCATCCCTCCGTGTAAGACGATGGAACCTTGTTTGAAATGAGAAGAGTGAAAGAAGATACTGGAAAGAGCTGTAAAAGGTTGCACAAGAAGAAGAAAAAAGCCGATTGAGGGATATAATCAGGTTTACTTCGATTATCTGCGATCTGTTACACCATGGCTTACTTTCCACGTTCCTGGTCGCTACTCTCGTCATGTCAATAGCTTGGCGGCAGACATCTCAGCGTAGACATGACGGGGCATCGTGACTACCCTGTATTTATCTCGGTGTGGTACCCAAGGAAACCACTTAGTTAGCAGCCCTTATGGCTGCGTACATTCACTTTGTATATAACCTTATCTGAGGGACCTTTTCCTATTGAATGGAATCAAGCATTATCAGACACATCACAGAAGACTCACACAGACGTACGCGTGAGGTTATCGTACCCGCAGCCGTCTAGAGTCTAGTGATCGTGCTGTCTAAAGACGCACAAATAATTATTTAGTGCAGGTATTCACATACCTATCTAAAGCTTCGAATTCAAAGCTATTAACGTAAGAGCTTCTTTGCGACCGCGATAGCACCTAACACTCGCAGTAGCAGCAGCAGCGGCTAACCTCATAGCTAGCTAGATGCTAGTCCGTTAGGGGATCTAAGAGCCCCTTCGGATACTACGAACGACACACCTATAATAGCTTCGTTAGACGAAGCTACTACGCACACCTAAGCTTCTAGCAACGCATAAGGACCGACCGAGATATCCGCTGCGACTTAGCAGCCGCAATCTCTAAGCGAGATGACCGCGGCCATAAACGCAATAACCGCAAATATAATAGCTATAATAAACCTGCTTAACGGGGTCGTTACGTATATAACGAGCGCGGATAGAAGCTATACACTATCGCCCCTTAGCCGTCCCTAGCAGCCCGACAACGGACAGACTAGACAAGGACTGCTAACGCCGCATACGACCTTACGCGATGAACGTCGTCTTAAGTAGCCTAAAGCGTCGCTACGATAAGACGATGCCCTTCCTCTAAACCTTTAGAGCGTTTAGCAACCTACGGACATAACCGTAGAAGTAGAAGTTACTACGGACGGCAATGTAGACGAGGACGCGCTGCGTTAGTCCGTCGAGGACGAAGCCGCATAGCAACTTCGCGAAGAATCGTAACGGGCTTTTAACGAGCCCTCGCAACCTCCTTAGGACGCGTATAGACCGCTTATAGGCACCTCGGACGACCGTTTTTCGAACCTAGAGCTTATAGAAGCGCGCCGTGTAGCCCTTCCTGCGAGCCATCGCGCCTAACCTTATATGCGCAGTCCTAACTATAACGCTAAGAGGCCTTACTACCTTCGCAATCTTCCCCTAGCTCGACCTCCTAAGCCTCTCTAGCCTCGTACGCAGGGCTAAACGCATAGCTAAGCGTATAACTAACTAGACGCCGTAATAGTCGCTCTAATTTCCCCCTACCCTACTTCCTAGGCCCCTTATAGTAAGGGTCAGACCGGCTTGTCTAATCTACGGCAGCCTCCGACATTAGCGCTAGGGCCTAGGGACGTCTAAGGAATCTTGCGACTATAGGCTAAGAAAGATAATAGCTATAGAATTATTACAGACGATTACCGCGATTAGCTAGAATCGCTCTAGCCGTCCGTTTTATTCGCGGACGTAATGCAAGGGGTTGCTATAGACGCCCGTAACGCTACTAAGCCCTTTCGCAATAACCTCCGCAAGCTCGAAAAGGCAGACGAATTAATAAATTTCGAACGCCTTCTAGACTTATAGAGCGCCCTTTAGGACGAGAAGACACCGTACGATAGCTAGTCTAATCGCATTGTCTCGTACCTTATAGGAGACTTCTATAAGATTTAGGCATTTGCTCGACAGCTGCGTCTAGCTTGGCCCCTTCTTGTCGAAGCTATTATCGTGACGATTGCTAGACATAGCTACCTTAATCGTACTAAGGAACGCCTCTACGCCTTATATTTCGCAGGACCCTAGAATAAAGATCTTACGACCTACCTATAGCGTTTATATAAGCTCTAAGGCTAACTGCCTAATCCTAACGATCTAGGAGATAGCTATAGCCTTATAGAGACGCTTAAGATAGCGTATAATAGGCATATCCTAGGCCTAGTGACCGCACTTAATGTAGATAGCTTACTCGAGCCTATTACGGAAAGCTTACCTCGTGCTATTAGGTACGTAGAGGAAGAGTAGCTACGTCTTTCGCTCTTCTAACGAACGCGTACAGCCGACATTACGACCGTATAGCTAACCGGTCTTAAGCAACCTCTTAACCCTATTCAGACCGTACACGCTATTAGCCGCACGGTTATTTATCGCAATTATAATAAGACTAGTCATTATGCGCGCGACTGCTATAGCGCGCCACGCGCGCAAGCCCCCTAGTCTAATAAGAAGCCTCCTTTTCGCAAGGACTAGGATAAGGGTACGCGTAAGATTATAGGCACTATCGAAGG
>FYEU01000292.1:1056092-1066129 GCA_900188575.1 Geosmithia putterillii | reverse complement strand
ATACGAACCAGAACGAATTATCGACAAACAAGAAATCAATGGAGAAACAAGATACCTTGTCAAATGGAAAGGATACAACGACGCTGAAAATACATGGGAACCCGCAAAACATCTCAAGAACTGCCCTCGCCTCGTGCGACAGTTCCACCAGAAGCACCAGGACCCTCGGCGACCGAGGACTGCTCCCCAGTAACACCCATACCAGCAAAGAACGACGGAGACAAAGCCACGTCACCATGCAGTAAGAGCGGATCGATATCAATGTCCGAAAACATCCCCCCGCTCGACGGAGGACGCTCTCCCGCAGCACGCTGTGCCTCACGCTCCGCCTCCTCCTTTTCCACACGCTCCAACTCCTCCACCGAGTCGATACCTCGGGACACCGCCCGCATCATCTTCTCAAACCACAACTTTTTCTGTTTGCGGAGACGCTCGATCTTCGCGTCTGTCCGACGACGCTCTTCCTCTGCTTGCTCTAGCTCGGACTCTAGGTTGGAGTGCTGAGCAACGATTTTCTTCAACTGACTGAAGGAGGGACCGGAAACATCACAGGACGCTCGGTTCAGGCGAACACACTCCGCACAGCGAGAGGAGTCCTGTTCTGAAACTTGACAGGAAGAAAAGCCTCGCGTTTGACAATTCGAACAAGAAGGCATTTCGATGGGATTTTCAAGTATCGCCTCAAGGAGACGAACTTTGCGATTTTTGGCGTCTGCGGACGATTTTTGGGAACGTTTAGCTACACGGCTAGACATGATCGAAGGATGAAAAGAAGGAACTTACGGGACAACCAACGAGTGGGACACGGATGCTTATGTTGGATCTTGGGACAAGATCCTTGGGAGAGGGGCATCGTGTTACGACCCATTATGCGACCTTCACGTGTACCCCACATTTTCCTTACTCATCACCACCACGTTCACTTACACGCAACATCACCAACCATGCGATCGCTCAGACACCTCAGCGATCACTACCCGCGATCACCTTGATCACCTAGCGATCACAATGATCCTCTTCCATGATCACCACATCACCCCAATGATCGCCTAGTATATAGTCAACTCATTCCTCATAGCATAGACAGTCTCTACCAGCTATCAATAACATAGTCAACGCTTCTATTGAACCAGTTCCCAATATCAAGCACCTGCGACTGTGACTGCACATTGCTCAACCGACACCCTGACGGCCTCGCCAACATAAAACGACATCATCTCTGACTACCCTGTAGCACAGAGTTGACCCAACCGTCACACAGCCCACTTATGGCTGCGTCCAACAATCCGCTTGCAGATACAGGGTAACCCCAAGTGCAGCTGAGAGACATGACACATCCAAGACATCCAAGACACGCAAGACACGCAGAAACGCCAAGAAGTTGAAAAGAATGTTTTTGTTTTCAATATTAGAAGATAGACACTGTACTGTAGTGATACATATGTACTGATGGTGTGTCATGTCCCGAGAGTAGAGTGATTGTATGTAAAAAAAGAAAAGAAGCTGCCCCTCCCAAACGCCGTGCCAATGCATTACCAAAACCCATATCCATCCATGTCGTGTTTTTTTCCCGAGGGGCGTATCTTTTTTTGAGGGTCGTTTTGAATACAAGAATACTTGAAAACGGAAGGAAATAAAAGAAGAATCAATCAATCAGAGAGGAAGGGCAGACTAGTGCTCCAGCCAGTCGAGGAACTGAGGGGCAAAGTAGGTGATGACAATGGTGGCGCCAGCACGGAGGATGCCCTCGGTGGACTCAAAGGCCATGGCCTGGAGGTCGAAGACTCCAGCCTTGGCGGCCGCGTGGATCATGGCGTACTCGCCGCTGACCTGGTAGGCGGCGACGGGCATGTCCTTGCCGAGGTCCTTTGCGTCGCTGATGATGTCGAGGTACTGGCTGGCGGGCTTGACCATGATGACGTCGGCGCCCTCGGCGATGTCGCGGACGATAGCGCGACGGGCGAGCCCGCGGCCGCCAGGGGGCAGCTGGTAGCACTTGCGGTCGCCGAAGGAGGGGGCCGAGCCGGCGGCGTCGCGGAACGGACCGTACAGGCAGCCCGAGAACTTGGCCGAGTACGACATGAGGGTCGTCTTGTGCGCGATGCCCTCCTCGATGAGCTTGAGCTTGATGGCGCGGATGCGTCCGTCGTTCATGTCCGAGGGGGCAACGCAGTGCGCGCCCGCCTTGGCGTACGCGATGGCCACGTCCGAGATGCGGTCCACCGACAGCTGGTTGTTCAGGCTGCCGTCGTCCCGCAGGATCCCGCAGTGCCCGTGCGACGTGTACTCGCACAGGCACACGTCCGTGCAGATGTACATCTGCGGGAAGCGGCGGCGGATCAGCCGGATGCCCTGGATCACGGGGCCCTCCGGGTCGTCCGCCGCGCTGCCCAGCGCGTCCTTGGTGCCCGGGCGCATCGGCACGCCGAACAGCATCACCGACCGGAGGCCCTTGCGCACCAGCGGCTCCAGGAACGGCACCAGCTTGTTCATCCCCAGTTGGTACTGGCCCGGCAGCGAGGGGACCAGCGACATGTCGTCGGGTCCGTCCGTGATGAAGATGGGGTAGATGAGCATGGACTGTTGCACCCAAAGTCAGTATTCTTCTTCACCTGCGTATAATACTTGCGTATAAAAAAAAACCCTCAGATGGAACGTACCTTGGTCAATTGCCTCTCGGCCTGCCACGACCGCGCCAGCGGGTGAAAGTACCCGCCGTGCAGCTGGCTAGAGATGTCGCCCGAGATGCTGACACTCGTGGCGGCGGTGCTGGCCCGCGACATGGCACGCGACACGTGCGACGCCTGGTCGTCCATGGTCGAGGCCAGCGAGGGGGCCGTGGGACGGCGCGGGGGAAAGTTGCCACCCTCGCGGTCACGCAGGCTCAGGTCCTGGACGAGGCTGGAAAACGACATCCTGGCGGTGTGTTTGTTGTGTTGTGTCGTGTGTATGTATTCGAACGGCTTTGGCGTGGCGTTCTCCCTGACAATGGAAATGCAGAGAGAGAGAGGGAGAGAGATTCGGACTCGATATCTTTCAATCGAGGAGCCGATTGATTAAAAAGCAAGATGGGGGGGAGGGGAGGTTGTTGTGTTGCTGTTGGAAATGTTTTGGTGATCGATAAAGAAGAGGAGAGAGTTTTTCCCGCTCTTTGGGGATGGCCGAGAGATAATAGTTGAATACGGAGTTCCTCCTAGGAGCAAGCCGTTCCGACTTTTGTCTTGGCCCTTTCCGACTTTGCCCCCTTTGCCCTTGCCGATGCAAACTCCGTTTCGCCCGCCCAATCAGTCGCCTGTATTTTCCAATCCCGTGCCACCAGAATACCGGCCACTGTTACAGGTTCCCGGTAAAGGGTGCCCTTTTAGCGGTTGCCCTTGCCAGTTACAGGGCGCTCTGGGCCGCTATCATTGGACCCTCCTGCAGCCTGTGGCGACGGCTTTTGCGGGCTGTTCCAGCGGCCCAGCGGGTGAGGTGCCAAGGTGCCAATGGCCATCAGATGGCTTCCAAATCCCGCTGACATATGGCAAATATGGCAAAATACATGTGGAATCCACTGCAAGTTCCCCTAGAAATTCCCTAGGAGCCTTCCATGGAGCCCCCAGAAGTCCCGTCTATCCGTTTTCCTCCTATCTAAGTAGTAGTTGCTGTGATTGCCCTATTACCTATCTATTCCCTCACCTATGGATACCTGTAGGCTATGGACCCCCTGCGTCTAGCTCGAGTCCCCCCTAAACGCCCCTGAAACCTCAAGACCAGTAGCCCCAAACGGGCACGCCGAACTGCTGCTGACCCTCGCTGACACCTTGATACCCTCCGAGCGGCGCCCGAGTCTCCGACTTACGCCGGCCAACGCCGGTCGGTCAGTGACTCGAGCGGTCTTCCATTTCTTGTGCTGCGTGCATGTACTCCGTACTCGTAATACAAACTGGAGCACAGGGACGAGATGCCAAGTATAGATGTAGATGGAGACGATTATAAATCTCTATAGATCTGTTTATTATCTTTTGTTTGGTGTTTCCCCCCGTCAGTCATCCCTGTGTTTGGGAACTGACCAAAGGTGCAAGGCATGTCTATCATAACGCAAAGGAAGAGAAAAAGAAAAGAGGCAAAAAAGGTAAGAACCAAAAAGAGGCAATAAAAGCAAAAAACAAAGAAGAAGCAAAAGGAGCAGAGAGAAGATGTATGGTTACAAGACAAAGGAGAAGAAGATGAAAAAAACATGACGCCATCCAACACCAGTTTGAGTTGAGCACTTTTCCCCCCTCCATCGGGGTTCGTTCGTTTCCCCTACAGCCCCTTGAGAAGGACGTTGCCGTCATCCCGCTGGTCGAGCGGGATGTACCTCTCCCTGAGCGCCTCAGCCACCGTCTTGGGCTTTGCCGGCGCGGCGGGCTTCTCGAAGCGCTGGCGGAGGGCGACCTGGACGGGGCTGGGGCCGGCAGCAGCAGCATCGCCGCTGTTGTCGATGACAGCAGCCTTGGCCCGGGCAGCGAGGTCCTTGGCGGCGTCCTTGCCCGCCTCGAGCGCCTGCACGGCCTCGCCGCCCGCGCGGTTGGCCCGCAGCCTGGCTTCGAGTAGCTTGTTCTCGGCGGCCTGCTCGACGCTGCGCGCTGCGCGCTTGGCCTCGAGGTACGCCGTGCGCGACGTCTCGCTGACGGTCGCGGCGTCCTTCTCAAGCGTCTGGGCCGCCTTCTCCGCCTCCGCCCGAACGCGCGGTGCGCCGGCCTGCCCGCCCAGGAGCCCCCCGAGGCTGGACTCGACCGACGCCCGGACATCGTCCCAGTCCGTCGTCTGGGCCCACCGCACCGCCCGCTCGACCTCGGCGTTCCATCGGTCCTTGGCGACCTCGAGGGTCGTCGCGCGCTGGGCGGCCGCCACCTCGGATCGCGTGGGTGGCAGGTCGACGGGGAGAGGGTCGATGACCTGGTGCAGCTGGAGGGCCTGCGCGCGGAGGAGCGCGCCCTGCTGCTCGCGGTTGCGCTGGTGCGCCAGGACGGACAGGTACGCCACTGACAGGGTGAGGGCGACGCCGCCGGTCTGCAGACAAGAAGAAGGGTGTCAGCCATTGATTCTATTCCATCGTATTTCATCCTTCTACTAGTAGTAGTATGCACACGCGTGCCGGGGGAGGGGGCGGGGGGCTAAATCATACAAAGCCGCTGGTGAAGCCCATGTCGTAGTAGTTCGGCTGTGTTGAATGTTGTTTTCGCCTGAGGCAATTCCGACGAGATGCTCGTGCTGAGGTGTCGCTTGGATGGAAAGGATCGCGTAGGGAGAGGAGATGTCGATTGACCCTCTATATCGTGTTGGAGAACTTGGGACGATGAGAGAAAAAAAACCAGACAGAGAGAGCGAAGTCGGGGAGGCAAACTTGTGGATTGACGTATTGAAGAGAGGCGTCGTCCACCATTGAGCAAATCTTGGTCGGACAAGCCGACGTAGTGCCGCTTTAATACGTCCATACGGCGTAACTTTAACCGCAACACGCTCAATATCTGCATACATAAAAACTCGAGGAAATATCATGGATTAGCAATATCCAACTTCCCTAATAAATCCCAATTGTCTCCGACTCCGTCCGAGTCCCCTCGGTGGCTCTCACGACGACCTCCAGCTGTCGTCTCTAGTCCATGAATCTGCATCTGCAATCGACCTCAAAGCGGCGCCCTTGGACTAAGCCACATACGGACAGGGACCCACATCCCCTTCCATCAAACGCCAGACTCTCCCAAATTCTCGACGACGACAAAACGACGGCCCATCACGACGACGAACGAGTTCCCCCCATCGCCTATCTACTTCCAGCACCTCCCCCCCGCGGCCGAAATCAGTCACAATGGCAGGCGGTCTCGTCAAGTACCGTCACCTGAGCCGCAATTCGTCGGCCCGCCAGGCCCTCCTGCGCGGCCTGGTCACCCAGCTCGTCCACCACGAGCACATCGTGACGACGCACGCAAAGGCAAAGGAGGCCCAGCGCCTCGCCGAGAAGCTCATCACCCTCGCCAAGAGGAACAATGAGACGAGCAGGAGATCTGTACAGGGCATTCTCTACGTACGTATACTGCCGCACTTCCCCTGCTCCTCGCTACATGCAACACGCTTTCCGCTGCGCCGGCCCTGTTTGCTTCGCTTGCTCGTTTTGCAGTGATAGCTGCAGCCACCTCACTTTGACCTAGTTACTGACCAGATATTCTTTTTTTAGGACCCCCACCAGTACATGCCCAAAGTCTTCGAGTCCCTCCGCGAGCGCTACGCCACCCGCGAGGGCGGCTACACGCGCGTCGTCCGCACCGAGCCGCGCAACAAGCTCGACCAGGCCGAGACGTCGATCCTCGAGTTCGTCGACGGGCCCAAGGACACGCGGTTCATGATGACGGCCAAGACGGTCGCCCGCGACCGCCTGCTCGGCCGGGCCACCACGCCCGTCACGGCCGTCAACATCAAGAAGGTGACGCAGTTCCGCGGCGAGGACGCCCTCGAGGACATGGTCCAGCGCTTCATGCTGCTCAGCTCCGAGGAGCCCGTGTCCAGCGGAGCCGAGCACTCCAGCAGCAGCAGCACCACACCCGGGAGGAAGCACTGGGAGCCTAGACTGGCCAACTTTAAGATGCCCAAGGATCTATCAAAGGCCAAGACGTTGGAGAAGTAAGGGTTGCTACTGCAGTGATGACAGAGGCAGCAGCATGGGGAAGAAGGGAAGAACCAACCAACCAAAAAAAAAGTGTATAATATTGGCGCCATCGCATTTTGTTGTACGAGAGAGTTGAATACTACTAAGGCTAGACAAAGAAATGTACATGTATATATAATCTACTTTTGTCGAGACAACCAACACTCACTCCCCAAGCATCTTCTACACAAAGTCAAAGGTATCGCCCCGGTCCTGCAGCATCTTGCCGACGCGCTTGGACCCGACAATCCTCTCGAGCTTGAGCACGTCGTACTTGGAGAACATGACCCGGACGGCGCCCTTGCCCGGCTCGATCCGCATGTCCTCCTCGCTCCTGGCCAGGTACCCGCCCGCGACCTCGGTGTAGAAGATGGGGTTGTCGGGCAGGCCGTAGAAGATGACGCGCTTGACGCCGCGGAACTGGTAGCGGCGGAAGTGGTGCGCCCTCTCGGTGTAGAGGAGCAGGCGGTGGCGACCGTTAAGGAAGTGGGAGCGTGCGCGCGACGCCTCGGGCACGTCGGCGTACTCCGAGATGGCGCCGAAGCTGAGCGTCATGACGTCGGGCGAGTTGGCGAGGTAGTTGCGCACGCGGACAAAGTCGAGGTACGAGGGGATGAAGATGAGGGTACCCTCGGCCTCCTTGCCGCGCTTGAGCAGCGAGGGTATGATCGTGGTGACAAAGTAGTCGAAGCGCGAGTCCGGGTCCTGGCCCGGCGCGGGCGCCTGGAACCGCGAGAAGGTCTGTCGCACCTTGATCCCGCCGCTGCCCGCACCGCTGCCCCTCTGCAGCTGCAGCTTGCCAGGACACTCGAGCTGCAGCCGCGCCTTGCCCTCCCAGTTCTGGCAGTGCACCCGGAACAGCTCCGACAGCTCGGGAGTGTTGAAAGCCGAGAGCACCACCGTCTGCCGGAAGTGCCGCGCCCACTCCTCGCTGTACCACGTCCGCAGACGGCCCCAGTCGCACCCGTCCGAGTAGTCGACCGGCCGCAGGTTGAGGTGCTCAAAGATGAACTCGACGTGCTCCCAGTTCTGCATCAGCAGCGCATCCGCCTGGTCCACCACCACCATCTCGATGGAGCTCAGGAAGTCGTAGTCCACCTTCTTGCCCTTCTTGCCGCCGCTCTTCTTCTTGCTGCCGCTGTCCCGGCCCGAGTCCTCCTCGGACCCGATGGCCATGCGCAGCCCCAGCGGGCTCGCCAGCAGGATGTCGGAGCTGTAGAACTGCGAAAAGTACTTTATCGTCTTGCGCGTGAACTTGATGCCGATCCGGAACATGTCGTCGTCGCTGCCCTCAAACAGATCCCGGAAGTCCACGGGCCGGTCCTGTCCAAACTTGTTCTCCTTGTCCACGTACGAGTCGTCGAACCGCTTGCGGTTCTCCTGCTGCTCGGGGTCGCACAGGTCCCGGATGATGTTGACGACGCGCGCGCACGAGTTGCGCGTCGGCAGTAGGAACAGAACCTTGGGCCGCGTGAAGCCCTGGTCCTGCAGGCCTAGCTCCGCATTGTCTCCTTCCTTGGCAATCTTGTGGTTGTTCTTGATGACGCGGTCGCGGGTCCTGTATGCCAATTAGCCAACGGCCATCTTAAACGAGGGGGAATGAAAAGGGGGGAAGTGGGTGAGAGGGAAAAGAAGAATGGGAACTAACTTGAAAACGTGATTCAACGCATGGAGACAGGTGAGCTGCTTCAGAGCCTGTGAATCCTTCACGGTCCGGTCGCAGTACAGCATGTCGCGGTACCCAAACAGCATGGGCCCAACCTTCTTCTCGATGTCGCCAAACTTGCTGCCGCCCATCTTGCTCTCCGCCGACTCCCGCAGCTTCTTCTTGAGGTTGAAGCCGTCCAGACCAGACACCGGGGTGGGCACATCGTCCACCGTCTCGCCCGCAGCACCGGGCTGCATCTGCGTCACTCGCCACGGCGCCACGAGCGTCCTCTTGGTGGCCCACTCGCCCTTCTTCGCCGCCTGCACACGCTTGGCGCTGAGCTTCTCGTCCGGGCGGGAGAAGTGGGTGACAAAGGGATCCGAGGACCCTTCCTCCTCGTCTGACGAGTCGTCGTCGTCGCCTAGCGCTATCTCTTCAGCATCGGCAGGCTCCTCAGCATCGTCATCAGCCTGGTCAACGTCCTTTCCAGGCTGGTCCTCTGCCTCCGATTCTGAGGCGTCGGCTTCTACTGAAGTGCTTTTGCCGCTGTCCAGTTTGCGCCTCTTGTTCTTGCGCGAGGAGGCGTCGCTGTCCTTTTCTTGACTGAATCCCTGGAGAAGGGCCATGTAGGGACGCACAGGCGCCGCCTCCTCCTCCTCCTCTTCGTCCTCTGAGGCCTCATCGTCAACAGAGACTTGGTCCTCCCCATCTTCAGACTCACTCGTCCTGTGAAGGTGTCAGTAGCCGCACATATAAGCGTTGAATACCATTTTTTCAGAGTGACTCACTCCTCCTTTTCCTCTAGGCGGGCTCCATCAAAGCGCCTGTCGGGACCCCAACGAGCAGTCGGCTTGCCGCCTCGACCACCCCGTCCTCCACGTCCGCGAGAGCCACGGCCGCGGAAACCGCCGCCTCTTCCACGGGGAGGCATAGCTGAAAATCGGTCAAGTAGTGTCTCCTGACTTCAGTTCCAGAATATAGAAGAGCCAGGTCTATGAACTTTATTCAGAAAAAAGGTGAATAAAAGACGAGCACGCTGAATAACGTGATATAAAATTGAAGATTCGGCCTGTATGAGAGCTTCCGTTTGACGCCAAACCCGCTCGCTAAGAAAAAAAAATCGAGGATATCGATAAGCTATCCTACGCCACAATATGCGCCACAGACAATGTAACCGCCACAAGGCCTTATCTGTTATCTTAGCGCGCACAACCCCGTGCGTGCCCGCGTGTCCTGGCGCTGCACACACGAAATTTGTAAAGGAACAATCCTCGCCCCCCACTATTGAGAGAGGCAGAGTCACAGAGAGCGAGCGACGAGTTTTGGGTCCCACCTCCATCCACCCCTCGCCTAATTCTTCCCCTTCGACAACCGACAACACCTCAGTCGACGACGACCCCCGACCTACCACGAGGCAAAATAAACCCCCGATTGCCCAGCATGGCCGCCACTACCGAGAGGTTCATGCATCTCTCGCGCCCTCTGGCGCCCTCGCAGGCCGGTCTCCAGACCAGCCTTGCCCCGCTCTCCGTCAACATCCAGCCCCAGGTACGATTTTTCCGACGGTCGATATATGCATTTTGAAAGGGGGAGGAGAGGGAGAAGAAGCTCCAGATTATGGGAAAATTGGAGACTTCCAGAAAAAAAAAGACGGGGATCCGGGGGAGGAGAGCAGAAGGAGGAATGGAATATTGTCGATTTGGGCAAATGGGGGGGGGG
>FYEU01000292.1:1035391-1055900 GCA_900188575.1 Geosmithia putterillii | reverse complement strand
GGGGGGGGGGAGGGAGGAGAGAATGACCATGACGGGTTACAGGAGAGAGGAGTGTATATGCTGACAAGAGGCGTTCCCTCGATTTGCAGGCCATGTTTTCGATTCTCGACCACGCGACCCGCCGCGACGTGCGCGATGCGTCGCAGCCTAGCCGGGTGATTGGCGCGCTGGTGGGCACACGGTCCGAGGACGGCACCGAGGTCGAGGTGCGGTCGTGCTTCGCGATCCCGCACACGGAGGAGGAGGACCAGGTGGAGGTGGACGTCGAGTACCAGAAGAACATGCTGGCGCTGACGCTCAAGGCGAACCCGCGTGAGGCGCTGCTGGGGTGGTACACGACGTCGCTGGAGCTCAACAGCTTCAGCGCGCTGATCCAGAACTTCTTCGACAGCCCGGACACGGGCACCTTCCCCCACCCGGCCATCCACCTGACGGTGTCGACGGACGCGGGCAGCGACATCGAGACGCGCTGCTACATCAGCGCGCCCGTGGCCGTCAACGCCGAGCGTGCCGCCGATAGCTGCCTGTTCGTCCAGGTGCCGCACAAGACGCTGTACGGCGACGCCGAGCGCAGCGCCCTCGACGCCGTCGCCGCCGTCCGCGACTCCGAGTCCCGCTCCGGCGCCCTCGTCTCCGACGTCGAGGCCCTCGGCCGCTCCATCGAGCAGACCATCACCCTCCTCGACTCCGTCTCCGAGTGGGTCAACGGCGTCCTTGACGAGGACGAGGAGCCCAACAACGCCCTCGGCCAGTACCTCATGAGCGCCCTCAGCCTCGCCCCCAAGGTCGGCCCCGAGCAGATCGAGCACGACTTCAACAACCACATCCAGGACGTCCTCATGGTCAGCTACCTGGCCAACACCATCCGCACCCAGATCGACCTCTCCCAGCGGTTAGCCACCGCCAACCTCGTCCCCAACGACAAGGACGCCGACGGCAACCCCAAGACTGAGGGCGGCGAGGGCGGCAACAAGTCTGGCGGTGGCCAGCGCGGCGGAGGCAAGCGTGGCGGCCGTGGTGGCGGCAGGGGAGGTGGCCAGCAGCGGGAGCCCCGTGAGCCCCGTGAGCCCCGTGAGCCCCGCGAGCCCCGCCAGTCGGCCGAGTAAGAGTAAAGGGGGAGAAGCAGGGGCACGGAGCGGAAAAAAACCTTGATTGACAATGAAACAAGAACTACTAAATTCAAAAAAGATTTAACAAAAACACACCAAACGCGCCCATGTCGTCTAAGTCTTTCTTTCCTTTTTCTTTCTCCTTTCTCCTTTTCTCTTTTGTCTTACCAAAAAGAATTCACGACTATTACACTTTGTTTTCAGACATGTCCATAGGCCTGGGAGACGGGAACTCTCACGCTTGGAACGTGGCTCATACGCTATTACAAAGCACGACTTGGAACGCCCTGACGGCTTTGGTGGTACGGAGAGTAGACGATGAAGACGCATTGGGGCAACAAGTTCCTACACAAGCTTATTCGGGCGTTGTTGGAAGCCATTCCTTGATTTTTGTCTTGGCTGCGGGGTCTTTACGAGAGTATGGAGGGGAGGAGGGGAATCCTATTACAAAACAAAAAGGCGTCATGCGTCGAGGGGATGAGATCAGATTAGTATTAGGAACAATACCGGAAATGTTTACAAGAAGCTCCTTTTCCATTCACTCAGGCGCGCCGTTTTGTCATGGCAATTCTGGTCTTTTCTTCTGTATCTCTTTCTATCGTAACTGCATAGAAGGGGGGCCTGCACCAAGGCGAAAATAGCACAGAGAGAGGAGATTGAAAAAAAAGAGTATATATGACACAGCAACCCCAGTAGAGCACCTCGTTATAATCCGCCGTGAACGCCAATAAGGAAAATAAGAGAAGGGTTATGGAAGTGCTAGCTAGACACTCATATATGTGAATGTCTTGTTAGTCAGACTGAATATCTAGAACCCAGTAGCCGGCTTCTGGGGAAGTGTAGCCGGGTTGCCGTACGTCGGCAGGTGGGTAAAGACCGGCCCAGGAGGGCCCTGGTGTGCAACGGGGACGTTGGGCGGGCGACTCGGCATGTGAGCAGCAGGCTGGCCCGGGTTGACATTGACATGCTGAACGGGGGCTTGCGGCAGCGGCGGCGGCGGGTGACCGTAAGGGCCGGGGACCATGTGCTGCTGCTGAACGTGCGGAACAGGCTGGATGGGGTGGTAGCCCGGGACAGATGTGTTGGAAGCCTGTCGCATCATGCCGTGTCCACCGTATGGCTGCGGCATCACCTGCTGGGGATATCCGGGGTAGGCCACGTGGGCGGCGCCGATCTGGGGGCTGCCGTGGTGGGAGGCCGGCGAGGCAAAGGGCGGCTGGGGCGGTCCGCAAGCCATGTCGTTGCTCCCGGGGACAAACGACTGCGTCTTCGGGTTGAAGTTGTGGTTCCTATTGTAGCTTCCCGGGATGGGGTGCTGGCTCTTGGGGTCGTGAGGGTTCGCGTTTGTCGGCAGCTGTCCGAACGCGTACGGGATGGACGGATGCAGCGGGTGACCCGACGGTGAGTGCCCTCTGCCCTGGTAAGTGGGCGAGCCGTAGGCGGGTTGCCAGCCCGCAGGTTGTTGAGGGGTTCCCGGCGTCGGGGACCCGTACGAGGCCATGGGGCTGCCACCCGGAGGCGGATACCTCTGCTGGGGAGGAGGAGGGGGAGGAGGTTGCTGCGGGTGGTACTGCAAAATGACGGTTAGAATGGATCGTCACGGCATATATGAATCATGAGCAAGGCATGAGTACTAACCTGAGGTGCCGGATAAGGGGGGTAGCCCGGGCCGGGTGCAACGCCAGGGGGAGGTGCATAACCCACGTTCTGCTGTGTATACATGGGCGCCATCTGCGCGCCGTAGGCTGGAGCCGGCTGTGCGGCGGCTTGGCCAGCAGACGCCGGGCCATACTGAGGCACCCACGTCTGCTGCTGCGGCCCCCAATAGGGTGCGTAGTGGTGGCGCGAGTCGAACCCATCCGAGTCGTCGCGGCGGTGTCTGGCGGCCCTACGCCCCTTGCCAACCGCGGACAGGTTGCCAGATACTGAGCTGGTCCTCGACATGTCATTGCTCCTTTCGCCCTCTGCAGTGAAATTGGATGTTAGCGAGGGGAATCTGGGAAGGGATTCTGTTTGTTTCCTGGTTAACTAACCTGTGTTGTTGTCATCTGTGGCGCCAAAGATGCGCTCGCGGGCTTGCTTATACACCTCCTCGCGTTCTTCGCGCGTAAGCCTGGTCCTCGTTAGCACATGGCCTGTATTGCTGTTTTATTTGGACAGAGCCGCTTACTTGTGAACACCCTGCGGCTTTTCCGTGGAGTCCTTATCATCGCCCTCAGCCTCGGAGGTGGGTTTCGAGGGGGTGCCACTGGCGGCACCAGCATCTCCCTCCTGCCCGCGCCGCATTATCTTCTTGGGCAGAATAACGGGTGGCGGGGTGCTATTGTTTGAAGGGTTCGGAGCTGGATCCCAGTGGGCCAGCGAGGTCGGAACTCTGCAGAAGGGGGTCCGGAAGATGCGTACCACCCCAATGTTGGGCTCAAAGGAGTGCGTCATGTGGTAATAGTCTGCCAGCTTGTGGGCCAGCATCCTGCAGAACGAGTTGGACGGAGGCAGGTCCATGAATGGTTCCCTAGATGAGGGGTTAACTCTGGGTCCGAGGGTGGAGAGAGCTGTGAGAAGTATGACTTACTTTGAGTTTTGCACAAACTCGACCACGTCCTTCTCCAGCCTCAAGAGGTACATCCTGTCCTTGGGAGTCCCCATGGCTTCAACGAGTTTATCGTCGGGGGCGTGACGGTATATGAGATTGAGAGCGTCAGACGAGCTTCCTGCAGTAGCCGCCTGCTGCTCTGACTCGGTGCTCTGAGGGGTGAGGATCCCATGACCAGAGCTCCCCGGCGTTGTCTGCATCAAACGACGGTCTGTGGCATCGGCAAGCTGGATGCCCCTGGCGCGGGCAGCTAGGTCGGAGCTTACTCTGGATCCGGCCATCATGGACCCGCGCACCGAAAGGACGTCATCGTCCTCGGCCGCAGCCTTGACACTGGCGCTGTCGTCTGGTCGCAGGGACTCTTTCTCGTCCAGTGCAAATGTCGTCCCAGACGTGATGCTCTTGCCATCGAGACTTGGCGGCTTAGTTCCGAGTTCTGAGCTGGAGTCCGCTCGCTGGGACTCATCAGAGGCTGCGCTCTGTCGGCTCACCACCTGGGGTCTTTCGATCCGTAGGCCAGACCCCTCAGGGCCAGTGATGCCGTCGGCGGACTTGGGCTTGATGCTGAGACCGTCTAGTTTTTCGGAAACATTGTCAACAGCCGGGGTGCCTCGAGAAAGCCCAGCGGCTGAATTCTGTGCTTGCGCAAGCCTGGGGCCACCACCGTTGGCAATGACCGGGCCTCCAGTAGGGGGACGTGGCTTCACGCCGTCATGACTCTGGCTTGCTTTGGATGCTGAGGGCGCCGTAGGCTTTTCGGAAGAGACCGAAGCGGCCACCTGATGGTAAGGATGTAATGTTAGCCTGCTGTTTCTTGTTCCTCTTCTTCTTTTTCTTGTCACAAGAGGGTGCGCTCTGTCCGGGAGTGCTCGTACCTTGGCAAACGACGGTCTGTCGGAAGACATTGGGACAACTTGTTGTAACGGTATACAACTACAATAGGTACTAATATCCAAGCTTTAGAGTACAATTCAAAGTACTCTGGAGGACAAATAGCCGGTCTAGGCGGAAATAATTGTATGCAGTTGGGCCAGACCAGGTGGACGGGGTTGTCGCTGATGCAGCAGTCGGCATTGGATGCAAGAAACGACGAAGGATGCGGGCGGGTTAAGAAGCAGAATTGAACAATGCGGGCGAGTAGAACGAAGGCGAAGTGCTGGTGTTCATCGTCGTGATGGGCAGTGCTTCATGTTCCGGGTCGAAAAGACGTCTCTATTACTCTCGGAGCTCGCGTCGAGTACTGAGGAAGAGAACAAGTATTGTCAGAACCTGCGGCGGGTTTGGATGGACTGGGGCACCATGGGCAGCGATGGGGAAGATGGGTATTCAGAGGAGGCATATGGAAGTGTAAAAATAGAAGAGCACATTGGCATGGCTTGCTTGGCTTGCGTGCGTGTGCAAGTAGTATGAATGGATGGAACTTTGGGGGCTCTCTCTGCTCTCTGGGCGCTTGGGCGCCGAGGGGTATTTGTAAAAGAGGGCACTCACAGTCGGGGACGTCGATGGGTCTATCGACCAAGGTCGATATGCCGAGAATTTTGCAGGGAGTTGGCGCAAGAAACCAGTTGGCGGAAACCAAGTGCGACGATAGGGACAGTTCGTGGTTGGTGGTGGTGGTTGGTGGTTTGGTGATGGCACTGGTAGTGCTTCGTGGTGGTCCTTGGCGATGGTGGGGAGCAAGCAGAGCAGCAGTGTGCGAGACTTTGAGACGCCTAACACTAAGTGCTGGGACGACAATGTGCCATCGAACCGGGCCTCACTGGCGAAGCGAAAAGAGAGGTACCACCGGCGATGGAAACAAGGCGAGGGCCTCTGGAGGTACCGAGGAAAATACTGGACGGCGGACCAGGTGACGAAATGTCGATATCTGATCGAAGCCTCACTTTGCAGATGGTGCACAAAAGTGAAATCCAACACGGGCACTGAGTAGCGCCGGCAGAATACTGAGTCCGAGAGCTCAACCGCCATAAGGTTGGCCCACTGCACTGACTTCCTGCACTGGCTTCAACTCGGCGTCGGCGCTCTTTGGCTCTGTATTCTCTGCTTTTACAGCGCAATGGCCCCCCAATTTACAGTGTGCCGTATTATGTAATCATTGAGCAATAGGAGCAAAATTGTGTATCACTGTCCCCTGCTGTTGCCCGCAGCTCCTCCTGACAAGGATGATGAATTAGGAGTAAAAGTGTTGAGAGCCAATCTAACAGTCTATGGGAATCTCTAATGATAGCTCTAATCATGATGGCAGATCTGTCGCTCTGTGCTTGGTCGAGCTCCTTCTCTTGATGCGTGTGCGTTGGTACCCAGCCCACAGGCCTCACTCAGATCACGTGTTTTCCGAGACGTAGCGGCCATACGAGCACAGCACCCAACGGCCAAAGCAGCCAAGCCAAGCCGTGGATGAGCTCATGCCCAGCATTCATTATTAGGCGTCGAGTTTTGCGAGGCTCTCATCGCAAGCTACTGACTGTCTTGACAAGAGACATCCATCCGACGCTGCTGTCGAATTCGGAGAGGAACCCCATTACACGCATTGCCTTTGATTTTGCCGACACAGTCTTGCCCTCGAAGAAGCAACCATGTTCGGCTTCAGAGGCCGCGGTGGGCCTTCGAGAGCCACGCCGGCCAACGTACAATGCCAGAAGTGTCTAAAACGAGATATGTCCCCCATCCTCTATTACTAGACGTCGAAGTCACTTTTCAGAACGCTCAGCTAACAAGTCCAGGCACGCCACTACTCGTATGAATGCAAGGCATCGAGCCAGGAGCGGCCATATGTGTCGCGGCCCTCTCGCACCCAGCAGCTGCGCAACCCAAAGCTCATGCCCAAGCTTGACAGTGAGACTCTCAAGCCTTTGGAAAACAAGTAAGGACCTGTTATCCGCCCGTCTCTTGCATATGAAATCAAAGATCGTTGTTTACTAACGCTATTGCAGGAAAGGTGTTGCCGATGAGGAGCTCGCCAAGAGAGAGGCCGAGAGGGCAAAGAAGCGGGAACTTGAGGAGCGCGAGGACGAACTGGACCGGTCCGCATCCAAGCGCCAGAGGTCCGCCTCGGTAGACTCTGTCTCGTCCATTGGCACCTCCGTCAGCTCTCGGGGTGGGAGTAGGTCCCGGTCTCCGCCTCCTCGCAAAGGGCGTGGTGCGAGGAGCGCGAGTCGCCACGAATCCGAGAGCGACGGCGAGGTCCGAGATGCTCACTACGACAGCGGCAGCGCCTCGCCGCCTCCCCGGAGACGGCAGCAGCGCTCGTACTCGCGGGACAGCCGCTCGCGCTCGCCACCGCCCAAGTCGAGCCACAACCGTTCCTACCGCAGCAGGGAGCCCGTGTCCCCCATCGACGATGAGACGGATAGGGTGCCGCGGCGCAGACGGCGCTACTCGGTCACCTCTGCCGCTTCGAGGGACTCGCGGCCTCGCCATCGGCATCTCTCAAGGTCCCCCGACGCCAACCGACGGAGCGTCGATCCTCCTTCTAGTAGTCACGGCGGTGGACGTGGACGGAACCGGCGGTCTGGGGGCAACGAGCCTTCAGCAGCAGCAGCGCCTCCTCCTCCTCTACGGGAGAGGAGCCTCAGCCCCTTTAGCAAGAGGTTAGCCCTGACACGGGGCGACAATCCGGGAGGGCGTTAGGGTCTTTGTAGATGGGTATCAGATTTGCAACTCTTGTATACTTTTTTTCTTTCTTCTTACAAACAATAATCAAAGGGACTCCCTCTATTTCCCCAGAAATAGCAAACAAGGCATAATGGGCATAATGACAAGATAGAAAGAAAAGGAGATGGTAACGTACAATGTTCACGAGTCCAACTCCTTCTCCTCTTCCCTCTCTCTCCGCTCCTCCTCCTCCTCCTCCCTCTCCCTCATGCGCAGCCCCTCGACGAGAGCCACGCCATCCATCCCTGTCGACTCCCCATCGGCCTGTGCAGGTGTCTCCCCGGCCGTCTGTTTCGTCTTTTGCGCCCCCGTGATGCGCTCCCGCACCAGGCGCGCAATGGCATTGTCGGTCCGCACGTTGAGTATCTCCATCTTCTTCTCGAGGTCCCGCTTGAGGTCCCAGTTGGGCTTCTTGGGCTGCAGCTTGAACAGGTCGATGCCCTTGTCGTCCTTGGCCTCCTCCTCGGCGCGCCTCCGTGACTCGGCCTCAATCTCGGCAGCCTGCTCCTCCAGCGTCAGGTGGTCGAGCCCTTCGTTGGGCGCCGACTCGAAGCCCAGCTTGGGCCCGCGGGCTTCAATGTCGTAGTTGCGCCCGGATATCTGTATCGGCTTCGGCTGCTCCTGCTCCTGCTCCTTTTCCTTCTTCTCGCCCGGCGGCGATGGCGACCGGACAGACTCTGGAGGGGCCACCTCGTCGGTGGGCTGCTTGCGCTTCAGGTTGCGCAGGTTGGCCAGACGCGCCTTGCGGTCGTCGGCCACGGCGCTGAGGCTGCCGGAATTGGACGACATTGTGGTGACGACAAGCCCGTCTGTGATTTCGTATGTAGGCGGGAAGGTGGGAAAAGAATGGGTTGTTGGACACGCGACGACGACGACGATATTACGCCCAGCAAAATGTTCGAGGTTGGATGGATCAAGGTTCCCTGCACGCGGTTTGGTGGTGGAGCCCGCCACAGTGAACCTTGGGCGGCGATGGAAAGGTTGCAGGGCGGGAGCCGCTAAAAAGTTGCGTCCCCAGGCCACACGGCAAAGGCTACAGCGGCCCTGTACCGAAGTAGCTCGCGTCAAAATCTCGAGATGACATCCACCTTCCCGTCTTTCCTCGAATTATTCCCTCCCCCCTTTATACAACACCACCCGACGACACACAATGTATCCTTGAATACAGAGGGCCACGTCTCTAGAACGGACCTATGAGGGCAGCTTTCATCTGCCGCGCCTGCAACCGGCGGCTTCAGACTGCCCAGGCGAGGCCGGCTGGCTTCCCCTTGAACCATGCGGGAGTCGGCCGGCTCGTCGTTGACCACCGCAGCATCACCACCGCGACATCACCTAATGCGAACGACGAACCTCAAGCTCCATCCCACTCTCTTTCTCGGAATGGCCCCGATGTCATGCCCCCTGCACCACGGCCCGCCGAGGACGCAGAGCCCGCAGACCTAGCTGAGCTCGCTGCCGGGAGCCAGGTCATGAGGGCATTGACACAGGGCGTCCCTCGCACACCTCGACAGCCTGGGGACCCAAAGTCTAATGCAAAGGCAAAAGGACCGACCCGACCGAAGACGCCCCCAAAGTCAGCGGACGGAGACAAAGGACCTGGACGCGCCAAGCTGCTGGCCAGGAAGAAGGAAGCAGAGGCGTTTAGGGCGAGGGTTGAGGCGCAAAGGAAAGCGCGGTACTTCCAATGGGGAAAGATCCGTCATTTGTACTCCGAGTCGGAGCTCCGGGCGGTCAAGAAGACGTTCAACTCGTGGAAGAACATGGTGGCCCAGCTCCGACTAGACAAGAGCCTCGATTCCAAGCCGTGGATCGAGGACGGGAAGTGGCTCTACTCGATGAAGACATGCCAGGAGATGCGCGAGGCCTGGGAGAAGCTGGATGTGGAAAAGAGGGAGGAGACGTGGCGCCGTACCATTATCTCGACCCTCGATCAGAACCCCCGGGCGGCGGCCTGGGTCCTAAACGCCACGCTGGACCCCCTGCCGCCAGGGTACGCCATCTCGGATGTCCTCAACCTGATTGCCAAGAATATGAAGGATCACAAGATGGCAAAGGCAAAGAATCAGAAGAAGGGAGGGATCCAAGACCAGGTCTTCTCGGTCCTACTCCGACTCCTCGAGGACCTGCCTCCCGGACACATGCCCTTTGAGCAGAGGACGTGGGGTCTCTTTGCGCGCAACCTGACAGTTGACCAGGCGGCACGCATCTACGAGATACTGAGGCAGTCCAACGCTGTGCTGCATCCCAACACGGCACTGCAGTTTGCGCGCAAGCTAGCTGGCAGCCCCTCGGTCGTTAAACACAAGGCTACGGCCTTCCAGATCATGCAGGAGTTGGCCGACGGCGGCATGGACCTCAACCAGCCGCAGCCTGCGAGCGTCATCACGTCGCTTCTGCACTGTGAGGACTCCCGGCAGACATCCGGCGAGACAGACGAGGAGTTCTCCCCGACAAGGGCGCTCCAGACCTTTATGGAGAGGGGTTTCCTGCCCAACGTCGTCACCTTCTCGGCGTACCTGGACTCGCTCAACCAGCGACGTGAGGTCGGAGAGGTGGTGCGCCTGGCGCAGCTCTTCAGCAGCAGCGGCCTTAAGCTCGACTCCAAGGCGTACGCCACCATCTTCCGTGGCGCCAAGCACAGCTTCAGTGTCGACCACGTCAGAGATGTTCTCGAGCTGTCTCGGAGCAACAGCAAGGTGCCCCAGGTTGACGTGCTCAACAATGCGCTCCACGCCATCTTTTGCTTCTCCGAGGTGGAGATGCGCGAGAAGAAAATGGCCCCGTCCGAGGACCTGATGCCCTTCTTGCCCATGCTCCGCATCTACGCCAAGAAATTCGACATGAAGCCTCTGCAGTCGCTTATCCCAGACTCGCTCCCCTTGCTCCTGATGCGCCAGAGCCAGGCTGAGTCCGCGCCCCTGTCTGAAGGTTCTGCAGCCTCCACGGGCACCGTTCACGCCGACAGCTACGGGGAGTGGTCTACCGGGCGTACTATACTGCCCGTGGTGGACGACTTTGTGTCCTCGACGGGCCCGGAACGCCTGCAGCCCGACTCGACGACACTAGCCACCATGCTGAGGGCCTACATCAAAAGCCTGTGGCGGCCGTACGACCTCATGTCTCTCTATGCTTACTTCAAGTCGCGCCTGGTCGACGGACGCCAGCAGCAGCAGCTACCGCAGCTGCAGTCCGAATCTGCAGACAAGGAGAAGAACTACGCCGCGCAGATTGTGCGCGACGAGCGCAGCCTAATCCACGACACGCTCATCCTGGCCATGATGCAGCAGCCTGGTCTGACGCGGCCTGCCCTCGACATCTTTGGCGACATGCTGAAGGACAACCTGGGCGCCGGAGCCACGTCGCTGGAGGACGGGAGTCAAGATACCCAGGTGGAAGGAGTGCACCCGATCCCCAGCATCTTCACGTTTGGCATCCTGATCAACGGCCTGATGAGGCGGGGTGAGGCGGATCTGGCCGAGCAGGTCATTCAGATCATACGAGAGAACGGCGTCGAGACCAACATTGTGACGTGGAACACGCAGATCAAATGGTATGCCCTCATGCAGAACGTACCCCAGACGGTGGGCGCGCTGCAGGGCCTCGAGGCGGCGGGGTTCAAGCCGGATGAGCAAACGTTCCGGGGCTTCGGCAAGCTGCGCGACCAGAAGAGGGCGCTGCAGATGATGGAGAGGATCATTGATCTGAACAAGCAGAAGGTGGATGGGCAGAAACCGACCGAGGCCGAGTAGTGGGGCTTACTATCTAGGCGAGCCATCCATACTATACCAATGTATATGACATGTATAAAAATAAGAATAATAGCATTTATAGAGATTTTCATTGCATCGAAACCATTGACTTTGTTTCCCTGAATTGTGTTCAATGTTGGATCGTGTCGGGCTTAGTACAAGACCGTTCCATGCTATCCAGCGCGGACTTGAATCTTACCTACGTCTCACTCTCACTCTCACCCCACCACACACACACACCCAAGTCCAGATTCTGTCATATACATAATCTCACACCTACAACCACGCACACGCACTCTGGGGATGGGGAAACAGAAACACACACACGCAAATGAGCACATATACGAAGCAACAAGCTTACTCCTCGGATAGCCATGAACCAGTTCACCACCGTCTTCAGGGCGACCGAGCCCCGCAAGATCCGACGAGCCCGGCAGTCCCTCTCGTGCGTGGCGTGCCAGAAGCGCAAGCTACGATGCGACAGGGGACAGCCGTGCGGCGCCTGTGAGAGGCGCGGCGACGGGCAGGGCTGCCACTTTACCAAGACATCGGGTACTGCGCCAGGGGAAACGCGTTCTTCGAGATCCAAGGCCGGCGGCGGCGGGGGCAGACACTACGAAGTTCACGACCGGCTGGATAAGCTCGAGAAGCTCGTGCGGAGTCTGGCGGCGGAGAATCCAAACGAGACTGAAGAGACGACTATGGACAGTGCGCCCACAACAGCAGCAGCAGCAGCAACGGTGACGAAACCACAGGGGGGGGTCATAGGCAGCAGCAATGGCGGCAACGGCAGCAGCAGCAACGGCAGCAAGTTCACAGGCCCGACAAAGTGGTCAGCACTGGTGAGCGAGATCCAAGACATACAGAGCGCCCTGGAGGCAGATGACGACGATGACTATGAGGACTACGAAGGGGGAGGTGGCAGCGGGGGTGACCGGGCGCCCCGGAGCAGCGACGTGAACCTGGCGACGGAGCCGGACGTCATCATCGGGCAGGCGACCCCCGTGGCAATGGACGAGATCCTCGAGATGCTCTCCCCGCGGGAGGAGATGGACAGGCTTCTGGTGGCGTACTTCAGCTCACAGTACATATCCGTGCCGTTCATCCACGCGCACCAGTTCCGGCGACGGTACGACCGGTTCTGGGAGGCGCCGGAGGAGACGAGTCTGCTCTGGCTGAGCTTGCTGTTTGGCGTGCTGAGCTGCGGGTGGGTGGTGGCACGGTGCAGGGACGACACCACCGTCTGTGGTACGACCGGTGGCAGCAGCAATGCAGCAGCAGCCACAGCTTGCCCGCTGGGCGACCCGGCGACCAACGGGGCGCTGCGGTACTCGCGGATGCAGGCGCGATGCCTGGTGTCGGGGCGGTACCTGGAGGGCAAGCCGGAGGCGGTGGAGGCAGCGCTGATGCTGGTGCACGTGTGCGGGACGCAGCGCAAGGACGGCGACGTGGCAGTGTGGACGCTGCTGTCGGTGGTGGTGCGGCTGGCGCAGCGGCAGGGGTACCACCGCGACCCGGAGCGGGTGGGGCTCCGGCTGAGCCCGTTCGAGGCCGAGATGCGCCGCCGCGCGTGGTACCACATGCAGTCGTTCGACCTGCTCTTCTCGTATCAGCACGGTATGCCGGCCATGATCCACGAAGGCACGCACGACACGCCGCCGCCGACGGTGGCCCTCGACGAGGACTTTGACGAGGACTCGACGGTCCCGCCCGTGGACCGCCCGGCCACATACCCCTTCACCATCCTGGCCATCGTCACAAAGGTGCACGTCCTGCCTGTCTTCAGGCGCATGCTCCTTAATGCCGTGGGCGCGAGGGCCCGGCCCCCCTCCCCGGACGAGGCCGACGCCCTCGACGCCCAGCTCGACGACTGGTACCACAGCGTGGTCCCGGGCTGCCTGCGCTACCGGCCCATCCGCGACACGCCCTTCTCCGACACAAACAACACCATCATGTACCGCATCATCATCGAGACGGTCTACCACATGAGTAAGTGTCTCAACTACAGGCCCTTTATCCTCGACGACAGCAACAGCAACAGCACCGGCAGTAGCAGTGGTAGTGCTGCCGAGAAGAAGAAGAAGTCCAGCCGCTTCTCCGCGTGCCACCGCTCGGCCCTCAAGATGCTCGACATGCACTTTGAACTACACAGGGAGACGCAACCCACAGGACGCCTCTACCGCGACAGATACATGGTCTCGAGCCTGTCGCTGCACAGCTTCCTCGTCGCCGCCATGGTGATCTGCCTGGAGCTCAAGAACGGGCGGCACGACGACATGCCCGCGGACGAGAGGCGGCACCTCGTCGGCGTGCTCGAGACGGCACACGAGGTGTGGAAGGCCCGCATCGGCTTCTCCCACGACGCCAGGCACGCCTGCAGAGTCCTCCGCGCCATCCTCAACAGCATCAGCTGCGATCCCGCCCCGACGATGGCCAGCAGCAGCACTGCCGTATCGACAGAGACGAAAGATACTACTGCTAGTAGTATGACGGCAGCCAGCAGCAGCAGCAGCAACCTCCCGGTAGAAACCGTTCCAGCGGAGGAAGATGATGCTATGCTAAATGGCTTTGTGGACGTCTCGTCCATTAACTTTGACGAGCTGCCCTCCATAGACAGCCTGTTTAACGATGCGGAGACTCTAGACTGGGTACGTCACTCTCTCTCATACTCCTTTCTAGGCAGCCTACTCTTCCGTCAAGTTTACTGACCATTTCTACTTGATACAGAACTACATCGATCGCTATCTCCGACAGGATGGCCAAGTGTTTGAATAGTCCGTGGTTGGAGGGGACCCGTTTTTTTCTTTCGTGACTCCAAATCTCACGCCTTCGGGCCAGAGACGGAGTTGTCAATTACCCTTTTAGGCAACGCAGTCATCCGAGCCCGACTTGTTACTCAACAGAGAAGGCATCATGACATTGTCTTAAAAGTCCGAAGACAGAATCGCCATGTTCGTCGTGTTACTCGGCCGAGACGTCTCGTGTCCAAATCTCACAATCAAGTATATATATATACCAGGCCGACGTCTTGCAATGACGAGAACAACATCCAACAGCCTCTTTGACCAACACACCCATATCCATTACCTTCCCTTCATACCTTGAAGATGACCTCCACCAGCCTCCCCACCAAGCAGGCCCTCGTCCTCACAGAGTTCGGCAAGCCGCTGACTCTCGAGAAGAGTACACCCGCCCACCCGGGCCAGGGCGCCGCCCTCGTGCAGATCCTCGCCGCCACCGTCCGTCCCTACCTGCGCGAAAACTTCTCCACCGGCAAGCTGATGCTGCCGTTCCCCCTGCCCCTCACGCCGGGCGGCACAGCCATCGGCAGGATCGTCGAGGCGGGGCCCGATGCCGTGTCCCTCCGCCCCGGCCAGCTGGTCATGGTGGACGCCTTCCTCCGGGCGCGCGACGACCCGCAGGCGACGCAGGTCCTGCTGGCCATGTCGGACTTTGGCGCGGGCCCGGCCCACCGCACGCTCTTCACCCAGTGGAAGGGCATGTGGACCGACGTGGCGACGCTGCCGCTCGAGAACCTCGTGCCGCTTGACGAGCCCGCCCTGTGCGGCCAGCTGGGCTACCGGCCCCGCGACCTCGAGTACATTGTGCGCCTGGCCGTCGCGTACGGCGGGCTGCGCACCGCGGGCGTGCAACCCGGCCACACCGTCGTCGTGGCCCCCGCGACGGGGCACCACTCCGGCGCGGCGGTCGAGCTGGCCGCCCAGCTCGGGTGCCGGCGCGTGGTGGCCCTCGTGCGCACCGGGTCGGCCCCCAAGATGCGCGCCCTGGTCGACCTGTACCCGGAGCGTATTTCCGTCGTTGAGATGAGCGCCGACGCCGACGCCGACAAGGCCGCCCTGTCCGCTGCACTTCCCGGCGGCACAGCAGACGCCTACATCGACTTCTCCCCTGCCCAGGCGACGGCCAACCCGGCCCACCTGGCGCTGGGGCTGGGGGCGCTGCGCCACGGCGGGCGAGCAGCCCTGCTGGGCGTCATGGGTCCCGTGCCCATCGACTACATGGGCCTTGTGTTCCGCGGCATCACCATCACGGGGCGGTTCATGTACGAGCGCGAGCACCTGCTTGACCTGCTCAAGCTGGTCGAGGGGGGCGTCGTGCGCCTCGGCAAGGCGGCCGGGCACAGGACCGTCGCGGAGGACGCGGACGGAGTGTTTACCCTCGACAGGTGGGAGGCTGCCCTTGCTGCGGCCGAGGGGGCCACCGCGTGGGGGGAGCAGGTCGTCCTTAGCCCTGCGACGGCGTGACGGTCTCGGGAGCAACCGGCCGGGAATGATGCCCAGCCCCCTCTGACGTCTAGTCGGGCCGCCTCTGCCAGGGACATTGTTTATTTGTTTATTTGCTGTTACGGCCGTGCCAGACGGTCGGTCGATAAGTAGGCCGCAGGGCACGGACGTGGCAAATGTGCATCTGCATGCAGCTTACTCCCTCATGTAGGCACTTTGGGTTTGTTTTTTTTCGCGAACATGTCCCCGAGCACTATCAATCATTGTTTACCCACATTCATCATTATTTTCGAGTATCAATCAATCAATCGACAATTTCCAAGTTTGAGCTGCGTTGATGCTATATCATGTCATGTGCTTTATAAACGTTTGATGTTCTATCTGTCATGTTCGTGATACTCCGCAATCATCATGCTCCCAAAACACACCAACGCTATGCCACCACGCTTCATCAAATAATGCCAAAGAAGTAAAGCAACAACAACACTATCAGCACATAAATAACGCTTTTCCCAACATTCCCAAACATTCCCAACCTCCCCTTTTCCACCTTCTGATTCCCAGCCTCCCCCGCCCCGCCACCAAGACCACATGGTCTGGCCCGGCCCGGCCCGGGACCGTGTGGGTCCGCGGCCGCCTCTCTCAAGTTATCTCAACTGCGGGCCTGTCAACACTATCCCGCCACCCACCGTCACCACATCCCCATCATCCTCATCAGCAATAACAATAACAATAACAACGGAAAAGTCCTCGGCGTGTTATTCTATGCCACCGTGGTATTTTGCCTCCGGCGGCCCCCGCCGGGGAGGCCCTTGCGCTCCGCTCGCCTCTCCTCGTGTTCAACCCTCGCTTTGCTCGCTGCTCCATACATGGGAAACAGAAGCATATCAAGACAACCCAACATAATAGCAATGCAAAATTCCAAAACAGAACTGAATGCAAACCCAGTAATCATCATATCATTCGTTCGTCGTGCTACGTAACTCTTTCCACCCGCGTGCTCCCTCCGTATCCATGTTCCATCCTATAGCCATGCCCCAAACCCAAAGCGCGTACCTAACAACAAACAAACAAAAGCAACAGAGACCAAAAAGGGTAACAGCAACAACTAAAAGGGGAGAAATGGGCGGGGTAACATCAATGACAGCAACTAAAAAAAAGGGGGTCGGGTGGCCGCGGCCAGCCAGATTAGGTAGGTCCCATTATGTACCATTTCATTCCCATACAATAACAACAAGACCGAGAAGGGAGTACAGGGCCAAAAACAAAAGCGCAAAACCTGAAAAGAAAAGAAAAAAAAAAGTTGGGCCGCTAGAAGAGGTCCCTTCCGTAGGGAACATGTCAACTAGGACGCGATGCCACGTAGGACGCGTGCGGGATTCCCTGCCACGACAGTAAAGGGCGGAACATCCTGTGAGGGGGGTCAGTACGATTCTGGTGGGAGTTGGGCAGGATGGAGTAGAGTGGAGTGTGTGTGCGTACCTTGGTAACAATCGACCCAGCAGCCACAGTGCTGCCCTTGCCGACAGTCCTTCCGGCGAGAATCATGGCCCCGCCGGCAATCCAGCAGTTCTCCTCGATGACAATGGGCTTGGCTGACTGGGGGCCCTGGCCGCCCTGGCGCCTCTTGGGATCGATGGGCAGCGTGGACGTGAAGATGCTGACGTTGGGGCCGATGACGCAGTTGTCGCCGATGCGCACCTCGCACACGTCGCTGATGGTGCAGTTGCGACCGATGGCGACGTTGTTGCCAATGACGAGGTTGTAGCCATAGTCGCAGATGAAGGGCGTCTCGACGGTGACATGCCGGCCCACGCGGCCCACGTTGGTCACGGGTGACGACTCGCTGGGCGACATGCGGATCGACTCGCGCGGCTGCAGGATCTCGAGGAACAGTCGGGCGCGCTCCTCCGGCGAGACGCCGTTTGTAGGCGGCGTTGTCAGGTTGTTGAACCGCCAGCAAGCCGCCGCGCAGCGCTCACGCTCCAGGCAGAGCTCCTTGTCGAATGGGTAGTACAGTCGACCCGAGAGCATCTCCTCCTTTTGCGTGCGCTTGTGCGGTGGGTACGGCGAGTGCGCCAGCGCCAGCTGCGCAGCCACCTGGGGGTTCGGCGTCGATGAGACAGACACAGACGCCGACACCGACTTGGGGTGATGGTGGTGCTGCGGCGGTCCCACGGGACTGGTCGTCCGCGTGGACGGGTGCAACAGGCCCAAATGAGGCAGGTGTCCGCCGCTGCTGCTTCCCGGATGGGGTGTCTCGGGCTCCTGCTGTTGCTGTTGCTGCTGATGCCGGCTGCTGCTGCTGCTCAGATCGTGCAGCGGAGGCACACGTTGATAGTCTTTGGACATTCTGTCGCCGAAGGAAGGTGCTTGTGTGTTTGCGCTGATGGGCGTAGGGAATGCGTTTGCTGGTGTGTAGGTCATGGCGGACAGTCTATTATCTGGACTTGTGGTAGACGCGCTCGGCATTGTTGACGCGGTTGGGCGGTCGTCCTCGGTCACGACCGGCCGGCCCTGTGGCGGGTCGATCCGAAGCACTTGGCCGCGGTAATGGGGCAGCGGTTCGCGTTCCCGCTTGGCCGGCTGCGGGTGGCCTCCTCCATGCAGGCCCGGATGGGGCATGCCATACGCGCCTGGTGGCACGTAGGTCGGGTCCTTGGACTCAAGGTGCACTGTTGGCGATTTGTTTTCGGGCTTTTGCCATCCAGTCCCCCGATACGATGAGTAGCCCGTGCAGACAAAGCCACCTTTTAGACAGTTTTGACCTGCTCATGATTAGCACAATGATTTTTTGAGAACACAGCACAGTTGTGCAGGATATTTGGGAGATCCATAGCATCGTGTGTGTCGTGATAATCAAAGGATGAAAAACGTAAATCAACTTACACTCTGGTTTCGTCTCGTCGCACTTCTTCTTCCGCTTGCGACACGTCATGCAGCCAGTCTTTGTCCGGTTGCTAAAGTTGCGCTTCCGCTTCTTGGGGTCGTGCTGCAGGACGTTGTTTCCCCTGGGCTCCGATCCGTACGATGCCGATCCATAGTACAGAGCAGACGAGTCCTCGGGCTCCGGGCTCGAGTTGCCGTCGTCGACGAGGTCAGTCCGCGACGTGGGCCTCGACATGCCTTCTCCGGATCGGCCCTCTGCATCGTGACGCGGCGAGGCGGCCGAGCCGCGGCGTGAGTGGTAGGGCGACCTGTCGTCGGGTTCGCGTGACGAGTGCCAGTGATCCCTGTCCCGGTTCCTGACTGGAGAGCGAGGTTCCCGCTGAGGTTCTCGCTGAGGTTCCCGCTGAGATTCCCGTTGAGTTTCACGTTGGGGCTCGCCCTTGAGTACGGTGCGGGCCTCTTGGCGAGGGTCAGTGGCGAGGGCGTGAATTTGCGAGTGCGAGTGCGAGTGCGAATGCTGTGAGTGCTGCGAGTGCGAAGAAGGCGGAGGCGGCGGAGGAGGCGGCGGCAGCGGTTCGGTTGCTGTATCGGGTGTGCGCTCCTGAGAAATGGGATTCTGGAGGGGCTCGATGGATCCGGAACGTTTCCTCTTGAGAGATGCGTCTCCGGCTCCCGAGCGGTCGCCCGTCTGGATCGTGGGTCGCTCAATGCTGTCCCGACGGCTAGGCGGACCTCCAGCCTGCTGGGGGTGCGCGCGGGATGGCGAGGTCGACTTCCTACGCTCTTCTGCCGCTGAGCTATCCACCTTGATGACGGGAGCTTCGGAATTGCTGGGGAAGCCCCCGTTGAGGGCCGTGAAGGCCGACATTGTACCCCGCTCCGAGGCACAACGGATGACGGGAAGTGGGAGAGTTGGGCGGCGGACGATGAGGAATTGGTGCTGATGCGACTTGAAGAGGTGGTGGCAGCAGAAACAAGGGCTACCGAGTCCAAATGCTTCTATCTCTCTTTTTCTCTTTCTTTCCCCCGTCTCTTTCTCTTCACCTTGGCTCACTACAAGATTGCGGGCTAATAATGCGCTGACGGGTAATACACTGGTGCTGGAGATGCTGATGCTGCTATCGTGAACGAGAAGTGGCGGGTTGGGTCAGACACGGCATGAAATGGCAATCATGGCCACTCGTCTCAAAAGTGCGTGGCGGCGGCGGTGGTGAGAAGCAGAGTCAACAGGCCGAGCCAATGTAACCGCAGTGGAGAATGTCTGAAGGCGAATGCGCAGACTGCGGCGGCGGGCGGATGGATAGCTTTGGGCTGCAGTTGAAGGATTCAGTGAGGGGCTGCTGAGAGCAGGTTGTTGGTGAGTCGGTGAGACTGGGTAGCGCAAAAAAAAAGTGAGAGTCCAGGGCCAACAACAAAACGAGGCGTTCCGAGAGATGTGCCAAGCTGCCAACACTCTGACGGACTCTTGATTAGGGATAAACAAGGTGACAAATGACCCAAGTGCAGGTCAAGGATGATCGAGAGAGCAATGCGCCGACACTCAGACACAGATGCACAGATGCAGACTCAGAGTGAGACTGAGATGAGAGGGTTGCGAGAGTGAGAGGATGAAGGTTGCAAGGAGAAAGAAGTGAGTGCCTGGTCAGTGTCTTGTTGAAGGAACAAGAACGTGGACGGGTGGTGGCGCTTGAGGCTGGTGGATTGGCGCGCGATTATGAAGGTGTTGGCGGGAGCGTCTGCTGCGGCTGGATGGCGGATGTGTCTGGGCTTTTAGAAACAGGAGCGGTTTTGCAGACCCGGGGGCGAGGAGTTGATGTCGTGTGGGAGATTGCGTCGGATCCGTCCTGGAGGGGGCGTGCGTGGGCGTGTGGTTCAAGAGGTTCAGAAAGCCAAAAGGGCGAGGATTGGGCGAGGATTAATGGCGAGGACGAGGTTCTGTCCTGTAATACAATTGTCAAGACAGCTGCCAGAGCTGTCGACGATGAGGCGCGAGCGAGTGACGACGATGGGGAGCCCGAGGGTTGGGGAAGAAGGGGATGATGATAGGGAAAGGAGGAAAAGAGGGAAAGAAGGAAAAAAGAAAGAGGCTGGCCCTTGGTTGGTGATGATGCATCCAAAGGCACCCCGGGCCTGAGATTCAGGGTACTGCTGATTTGAGAGGAACCCGACCCCGGCCGGAATATGAGTGCGTGCGTTGTGTGTGTGTGCGTGCGTGTGCGTGTGTGTACGTCGTACTCGTACTTTGCGGGTAGGCAACCTCTCGTAGCCGAC
>FYEU01000292.1:982730-1035323 GCA_900188575.1 Geosmithia putterillii | reverse complement strand
AAGGGAGGGAGGGGGGGGCGTGTGGATTGTGTGGATCTTGGATGATGATGGATAATGATGGGCATAGCCATAGGCGCTAGGGTGCAAGGACTAGCGAGGACGGGTATGGAGTCGTCATGGTTGGACAAGAGGGAAAGTTGACGGTTGGGGCAGTTTTGGTCTCTGTCTCGTACGAGTAGGCGGCGGTAAAGGGGATTACGAGTAGTGGCAGCTCGAGAGTATCGCTATTGCCACATATGCAGTGGTAGTATTCGATATTCATTCGCAGCAATGTACTCCGTAATGGTCGAGTGAATGTGATATGAATAGAAATCGTGTCCTGTGTGTTGTCCTTGGTAATGCCGAGATACTACTCCGTACTTAGTACTACCAGGTGCAATAAGGCGATGCGCGCAAGGCAGGGCAGGCGCGAGTGTCGCATGGGATGTGGCTTCCGTCTCTCAATCTTTCCTTCTTGGGCTAGTAGCGAATGCCAACAGATGGCAGCGGATGGGGGGTCCCGCGGATGGCCGTGGACAGGGCCGCTGTATCTGGCCGCTACATCTGCCTCTTGCGTGTACGAGCATGCGCCTACCTAGGCACGAGCGAATACTGTACGAGTATTATTGCTCCTACGAGTACTTACAACAGACGACATTTCCCTGGATGCGACCTTGACAGGGGTGTGCCATGGCAAAGAAAAAATAAACGAAAAAAAAAAACCCGCTCCCAACTGGCAATTGATGCCAACGTTGCCTCTGCCCGGCCGTAGTAGTGTAGTAGTAGTAGCAGTGCTCATCAGGGCTATTATTACCTGCACCGCACCTACTCGCTGTACTCGCTGTACAGCGTATACTGCTCCGTAATCGCCCTATACGTACCCCGTATTATACGTCGTAGTACGTTACAAAGTACGGACCTCGACGCACTGCACGGCGGACGACCACTACGAGCGTCGAGCGCACAACAGGCGTGCAGGTTTGCGGTTGCAGGCCTGCAGCTTGCAGCATCATCGGCTTCTATTCTTGTACGGCATTGCGGAGTATCGGGATGGGATGCATGTACGAGCACTTGTATACAGTACTGTGCTCTCTTACATGTACTCTGTACTCTCTCGCTCTCACTTGGCTCTGCTCCGTACGAGTATCACTACGAGTACTAACTGCACGACCAGAGAGCATCGCACTCCTGCCACTCACAGGTCGCCGTATCGAGCGTGAATGGCCCATGTGTCCGCGCCACTTGTCATCTCTGAACCATGTGCCTGCACCGTCATTACTAGTTCCTCTTGACATGTATGAGAATTAATCCAGAGCACTACGTACCTATACCTGTACCACTACTAACCCTTTGCCTCGTGCGCAGCAGCTCGACACCGTCCGTCCGTCGGCTCACGCGCGCGCGCCGTCCATCTGGTTGGGTCTAGCCCTGCCTGGGTGGCCTTGTCCGTAATTAGCATCGCCGAGACAGTAGTATTAATCCAGAGCAGTACGGAGTACGTACTTGTCCAAGTCTGTGTCTGTGGCCGTGCTGATATCAGGACAGGTACGAGTCCCAAGGCCAATATTGCGCACCCCGTCGCTCCAGACACATGTACCCGCCCATCTTGGCAAGGAGGCGGCTATTGTGGATGTGGATGGCGCTTCGACTGCCCACGGCGCACGCCCCCCCTCCCTGGGCCGCTGCGGGTGGAGAATACGGAGCCACGACGGCGGACGTATTACAGCCTAGTGGCCGTGAGTACGTCAGTACGTTGGTACTTGCTCTCGCTCTCAGGCTGGCAGTTTGGCGGGCAGTCAACCAGTCAACCAGTTAGTCTTGTCAATCTGCTTGTCGCCCGTCTAGTTCAACCTCTACCAAGTGCAATTGGTGGGTTGGATAGTGGTCGCAGCGGTGCAGGTACTGTGGCGAGGATTAATATAGAAATCCTCAGTCTCGGGACCCGGGTCATGTACGAACAAGTACGGATCCTTGTACCTGTACAGCTAAGGTTGCGGATATCGCCGTAATGCAGTTGACAGGACTGTATTACTTGGTACCTGTGCTCAGTGCTCACGGTCTCATCGTATGCGATTCCTCGTACGATGCACAGCGTTTCCCTAGAACATGGTCTATGCTGTCATATATGTCTGATGAATGCCGACCCTGCCTGTCTAGTAGTGCTACTAGCAGTACTGGCATGGTCAATTACGGAGAATTAGTTGGTACTGACTGGACTCCCTCCTCTGTCATCAAGCAATGCACGCCGTAAATTACTGTCATCGCTTGCACCTACCTGCACAGCCTATACGGCTCTGTGCAGGTACCTGTGCTGCTTCGACCGCATTACAGCGTATATACATCATACGTCCCCGTGCCTGGTGGCCTAAACTCACTGCGCCGACGCTCCTCCTTCCTGCACGCGTTTACAAGCCGCATCGCGCCTGCCGTATACGTACCACACGCCCGGCCACCCGACAGGGCCAGACAGGGCCAGGCAGGGCCGGACAGGCAGCAAACAGGCAACAAAATGCCAAACAGGCACCTTACAGCTCCCCTCAGCGCCTCACATGGCCCTCCACAGGGCAGGTACTCCGTATACTCCTTGGCTCCGTAATACGGCTTATTTCCCACCGTACATACTCGTACATACTCGTACGCATTCTCGCGTCCCGCTGGGCTGCATCTGCACCTCTCCCGAGTGTACCTGTACGCATACGAGCCCACGCAACGCACAGAACCGCTCGGAACCATCGTTCCATCTAGCTTCCTTGGCTTCCTTGTTCTCTAAGCCTTCCTGCCTTGGATTGCCTTCTTGCCTCCTCCTTGCCTCCCGCGTGCGCCGAGTCCCTCGTCGGCCCACCATCCCCATCACGCCCATCACCACCACCATCACCACCATCACCGCCGCCACTGTCACCATCAATGCCACCACTACCAGTGTCACTGCCATCATTGCCACCGGCACATGCACTCGGTCGACGCCTCGACAATTAAACTCTAGACTCTAGAGACAGCAGACGGCAGACGGCATGTCATGCCATGCCCACACCCCAAAATTAGCGCCAGTACCACTTCCCGTACCAAGTACTCCGCTCCATCCTCCGTACGACCAAGTGCGGCGGGTATCATGTCATGGTCCATGATCCATGGATAGCCCATAGCCCGGCTGCTGGTGCATCAACGTGCCCGTGCACCAGCTCACAAGGGACCCTGGCCAACAACTGTCATCTCTCCTGTGAGCACCCATACCGAGTGAGTACTCTGCACGGATACAAGCAACGAGACTGGTCCCATCGTTCACGCCAGTGTTTCTCCTCAGCTATATTACGTCGTACGCCGTATTACTCTACAACTCCATACAGCTATGCCCCGACCTGGCGTTTCATCTGGCGCGGAAATCTGACAGACAAGAAAGAGTACGCTGTATTACTCCGTACTCCGTACAGGCAATCCATCTGCAAAGTACGAGTACGAGTACGAGTACCGACTGCCATGCTACGCAAATGAGCACCGACTGCCACGACCATGGTATAGCCCACGAGTATCTGCACAACCAGAGACGACGCGAGGATTCAAACTGACTATGCAGAGGTTCTTCTCGGCCCCCAGTGCTCCCCTTCAGACTCCCCAGACCCTGACCGGAAAGTTCCCGCCGTCGTCACCACACCAATGTCACCTATTAATACCACATGCTTGCACTGCCGCCTCCACCGTCGTGACTGGCAACCAGGTTGGCAATCAACCGTCTCAATCTTGTTGAATGCTGCGTCTCCGTGCATGCAGCGGTGATCAGCAGGCGGAAGAAAAAGCCACGGCACAGGTACATGGCAGTACTACTCCGTACAGCCTGCAGCCTGCTACTTACTCTACAGTCTAATACTTGCAGAGTACGGACTACGACGCTGGACTGCGAGTGCTACGAGTACTCTCGGTACTACGGGTACGTACCTCCATCCATCACCACCACACCAGCCACAAGCGTTGTTGGCTCCAACCAATGTCAAGGGCCCGACAGGGGTCCGACAACCTTGCCCCCCTCCCCCCCCTCGCGCCTAACAAGGGCGCCGTGTTACTTGCATGGGTCCGGCGGCTGCCGCTGCCCGTCCGCTGCCCGTCCGCGAGAACCAGGTGGTCCTACCAGGCCCTTCATGTTACTCTGTACGGATATGCCGCCATGCTGCTCCACTGCACGGCCACGATGGCTTGATAATACCTGCGCAGGCTGGTGGTCTCTCTGCCCAAAAGCAACATCCGTGCCAAGTGGGTGCAGCCTCGGTTCCGTCACGGACGGTATTATATCCGCACTCCTATTTACCGGTCAGTACCTGCACTCTGTATTACTCCGTACAGAGTACGGAGTACAGCAGGGTAGAGTACGGGTACAGAGGTATTAGCAAGCACTACTCGTAAGCGTACTCGAAAGGCTCAGCATTCGGATGTACGAGTAACAATACGGAGTACGGAGTACAGTTAACAGAGTACTCGGTAGCCTTGCCAGACTGACGCACATGGCAATTGATACATGTCACCAACTGCCACATCGTCGGCAGGCACCACCAAAAGCACCTTGGCCAGGGTCACCTCGGCGGACGACTTGAGTAATAGATCTGCCTGGTCCAGACCTCCAGCAAGCAAAAAGACCCGACCATGTTGCAAATCTTACCGGCTGCGCAGACGACGGTCAGACTGACCAGAGACAACAACGTCCCCAAATGGTTAATGCTTGACGGGGGCGCTTGTCCGCCAAGCCGACGCTTTATCCGCCGCCGATGCAATGCTTCCCTCGCCTCGTAGGCGTGATTGGCTCACCTCGACACCCTACCTGGCCATTGAGAAAGGGTGCTCGTCGACTGACCAGACGCACGGCATGTGCGTGACGACCCGGTTGCGACAAGTCCCAAGCAGGCTCCATCACATGGACCGCGATGCAACCTGGGTGACACACCGCCCACGAGGGAGAGCCTAGATGTAAAGAGAAAGGGAGGGAGGGAAGAAGCCGAGGGCGGCATCCGAGGACGGGAGCCAAGCACCAAGCAGAGATGTGGTCGACAGAGGCAAAAATCAAGACTCGAGGCGACGCATGAACAAAAAGGCCTTGGGGTCGGCATCTCGGATCATGCCTGGGGTGGGGAACTTGCCGCCGGACGAAACGGGGGGCGAGGAAAAGCCGAAGGCCTGGTCTGGCTCAGTGCTCACACGCCGTACGAGTATTACCGCGTACTGGTATGCGATGGGTACTCGGTACTCGTACTGGTTCTCTGAGTGCCATCCATGATCCATGGTCCATGGTCCATGCCCATACTCGTATGGTCCATGACTCGATCCGTGAGCACGGGCAATGACCATCGTACCCGTCGCAGAAAACGTGGCACGAGAAGGAAAGAAGGAAAAAAAGAGGGCCGGAATGAAGCCAGAAGGGCAGAAGCCCAAAGAGTCGGCGCGGATCTCAGGCTTGTACAGCGTAGTCGTATGAACGAACGAACAGCTGTCTCGCCGTCGCACCACGCCCCCTCCCCTCCCATCCAGGCCCTCGTCTCTCCCGCTCGCTATCGCCTTCTCTCTCCTGTCCCCTCCCCTTCCCCCGCCCCGGGCAGCCTCTAACGCCGACGAGGTTTTGTTTCCCGTGGCGGCCCTTGGCCCCCATGGGATGGCATGGGAATAGATGGGGACTCTGGCTGGGCACAGTCTGATGTCCCGGGCTGCGCACGGTCCACCAGGGTCCGCCCTCGTGGAGATGATAATTGGCGCTGTGCCCTCGGACCTTTTCTGAAGCAGGATACAATGCCGAGTCTGTTAGATTGCGAACAGCTGACATGGCGTCACCTTGAACATTTGAAACAGAGATGCTGCACATCATACATGTCTGCTTCTGCAACCTTGATCTCAACAGCCGGCCACATCTCGAGGCCCAAGGAAACTCAATGCTGAAGGCTGAAGGCTGAAGGCTCTAGGTCCAAGGCTCTAGGTCCAAGGTCCAAGGCCCCTCAAGCTACATCTCATTGAAGGTTAGCTTTGGAGAAACCACAAGAGCGGGGGAGCAAGGGTCAGGAAACAAACAAACAACAAACACACAACGGGGCATACGGAGTATATTCCTCTCTTTGTTATTAGAGCCAACAACAACAGGTGGCGGACGGCCTTGTTGGTTGCAGCCGGACATGGACACGGGTAGTGCACTGCACTGCTCCCAGGATTTTGCCCGGGGGGAGGGGGGACACAGGCGAGTGGAGCCTCCTGTAAGACGCCGCAGGTGAGCAATAATACCAATGGCCATCCACGTCAATCGTCGAAAGAAAGGACGTCTATGGGTAAGCAAGCAGGCGGGGAAAGATGGCTGGTATGCGGTATGCAGTCCAGTCCGTCCAGAGGGCTGAAGGGACAGACAACAAGCGTGCATATTGCATATTCCCACCTTGTCCCGGTATATGTCGGGGCACAACCCACCGGGCCATGCTTTTGGGCCGGCCATGGAACAAAACAACAACAACACGACACGACACAAGATAACATGGCATGACACCAAACATGAATACCAAACATGAGAGCAATGAGATAAAGGGGAAGGGGTTAGCCAGCGAGCGGAGCGAAGAGAGCTTCCGGCAACCTTACCAGATGTCCTCAGCACCCAACACCCCAATCGCGAGCGAAGCGAAAGCCCCCCCGGCAGGGCCCGCCGGAGGCAAAATGCAGTAAGTAAGAATCATGAAGCAGGTATTCCCGGCCAGCGTCATCCAAGGGACGAGAGAGAAACGGCGAGCTCCGGTCGGCATGGAACAGAACAGGACGCAAACCCAACCAATGCGACGGAGTCGAGACAGCAGGGCGTCTATTCGCACTGCGTGCGAGGCGATCCATGGTGTGCGTGGGCACCTTTGGGCGTTTCTCTTGGGGCGTTTCCCTTGATACGCTTACCTTGAGACGTGGTTGCGCCCAAAGACAGCAAGTACTAGGTAAGGTTTGCGCGTTTCAACATTATATGAAACCGGACATTCGAAACTTATTTGAGGCTCCTCAAGAACTGATGGCAGAAACTGATACGAGTACTGATTGATTCCAATAATAGAAGGTGTTGGTTCATTGCCGTCCTGGCAAACCGCAACCCCGTCGCCGTGTGTCTCGTCCTTGCAGGCCTTGGGTGGCAGGCCTTGGTGGTGCTTCGCCAATTAGCGACTCTGGGGCTCCTCTGGGGCTCCTCTGGGGCTCCTCTGGGGCTCTGGGGGTGGCCCAGCAGCGCAGATAGCCGCCGTGTATAAGCGCCTACATGCAACATTGCCCAGGCACCGCCACCACCACGACGCCCGTACATACTACCAAGTATTACTACTACCACCTACCTACCGAGTATTACACCAACGCACATCACCCACGACGTCGGGAAGCGCCCTGGATCTTAACCGCCGACACATGCATACGGATCTGACCGATCTGACTGTGTGTGGGTTATTTTTGGCAATCTCGGCCCTGTCGCGTCGCTGTCCCGTTGCAGCAGCGGCGGCACCAGCAGCACCAGCAGCACCAGCAGCAACGGCGCTTGGTACTCCCGCGATATTGGACAGACAGCCCGGCGTCCTGGGACGTGTACGACGGACGTCGTCTTTCTCGGGCATCACACAGACCGGGGACCAATGAAGCCGACAGAGCATCCCGGGAGCATGTCGAGCCCGGCGCTTCGGTTCGACGCTTGCTATTTTTACACAGCTTGACGATTGCTATGGTCATGGATGGACTGGATGCCGCTGTCGCTATCTGCAAGTCATGTCCCACCCGCGCGACCACCATGCGATCTGGTCCCCCGGCTCTTCCCCAAGTCCCCTTGTTTGCCGTTCCTGCATGGCATGTCCCCTCCTTCTTCAACCGGACACACACACACACACACACGACGAATAAGCGCTGGCAGCCCTACGTCATCGGTACATGCCCGACCCCCCGCCGAATCCAGAGCAGCGGTTTGGCGCCTCACCGTCCCAGATACACGGACCACGACGGTTGACCCGTCCAGCTCCAGGTCTGTACATGATGCCAGGTACGCGCCATGTCTACATGCTCAGTACATGGCAGGTGCGTGCCATCCCTCCCCCCGCATGCCAGGTACGCGCCGGTGCGTGCAGTGTGGGCGCGAAACGGTCTGGAAACGGTGGGATGAATGGTGCCAGTCTCAGCCCAGTCCTGGTCCCAACCAGACGTCCGTGGACCAACAAGAGGGGGGCGTGTGTGTGTGTGTGTGTGCCGTTGGTGTGGTGGTCCACCGTCTCGGGACAAGGAACTTGCCAGCCAGCCATGTCTGCCCATCCATCCATCTGCGTCTGCGGCGCCTGTTGCGTCTTGCGACTTGCGTCTCTATGTACACATCCCCTCCTTGACGGCTGGCGGGGGAGAAGCAGCAGGCAGACCAGACCCTGTGGATGTGTGTACTCTGTACAGAGTATGTGGATGTGGATGTGGCGGTGGCTATTTTTGTCATGTGGTTCTCTGGTGACGGACAGACGGACCCTGACCTTTTCTTCTGCAGGACTAGCCGCTGCTGCTGCCCTTGTGAGTCCCCTGATTCTTGACCCTTGAAAGTTTAGATAGATGATGAATCCTTGCACGAGGACAGGTACGGAATGCGACCATCGACGACGTCTGTTCTATTTTTGTCCTGCCGGCGGCATGTCCCTGTCTGCGTTTGTGGGTTATGGTTATGGTTGTTGCGGTTATGCTTGCTTGCACTTGTGCATGTCTCCAGCCTCCGCCTGTCCCTGTCTGTGGGCGGATGTGCACATGTGGCTTTTTCGGTCTGTGACGAAAATCAAGTGCTGTTGGTGATGACCCATTGACCGCACATCACAAGCCTGCCCTGTTGTCTGTTGGTCCTGTCCTGGTCATCATCGCAGTACCAACCGCACCAGCACCAGCACCAGCACCAGCACCCGACACGTTGGCTGGCAATATGCGTCCCATCTAATTACGGATACACCGCATGCACTGGGGTTGTTATAAAAATAGAAGAAAAGGATAACATTATATGGTAAGGAGTAATACGACCCTGTTGGACGTCAACGACGCAGATGCGGATGCGGATGTGAGTGCGGACGCGGGGGGTGGCTCACGGCTTTTCTCTTGTCTCCCTTTGATGCGACGGACGGTCAAGCGGGGAAGTGAGGCGGGTGAAGCGGGTGAATATGGTGCACGAGCTGAACTGGGGTCCAGGGACAGGCAGGCATGCAACCAGCCAGCCACGCAGACACAGGCAGATGAAGAGAGCGACCTGGAGCGTACCGGTCCATAGGACTAGGGGCAGGATGAGTGCCTCTAGGGAGGACAGAGAGGACAGGGTAGGGAATGCAGACTGGTCGTTGGGAGGCAGATAAGCCGGTAGGGTAGGCAGACTGGTCGTTGAGATTAGGGGCAGAAGATGAGGCATAGCGGACAGGCAGACAGGCAGACAGGCAGATCGACAGGCGCACAGGCAAGTGCAGGTAGAACGGTGAAATGTAGACTGGGCGACCAGTGCCCGTACCTGTAGACCATTGTATGTGATGACTGAGAGAGGGCGAACGCGGCGAGGAGAGCTCCCGGCAGAGCCGCCAGAGGCAGAGCACAACAGGAGTATATACAAGTGTTCATGTGTTTGACTACAAGACAAGAGCGAGCGTAGCGAGGACAGCTCCCGGCAGGGCCGCCGGAGGCAACACACACAGGACGAGGCCAGAGCTCGGAAGCATTGAAGATGGACATGATGACACGAGGGTAGATCTTACGATAACCTGAGATTCACAGCTGAGAGGCGGGGCGATATGGTATGGTATAGTATAGTAAGGTATGGTGGTACAGGTGGTTTGTGGATTATAATTGCTTGGAGCAGTCTACTCATACATCTATGACTGTTTTACTTCTTCTGCCTCTTATTGCTCTTGTCGCTCACGCCGCTGAGAACACTAGCACTGCGCTTGTGCGCTGCCGTGGCCGTAGCAGCAGCAGCAGCAGCTTCCTTTTCCTTTTCTTTTTCTGCGTCCGCTGGTGCAGATGCAGATGCAGATGCAGATGCATCACCAGCCTTGCCGTCAGCCTGTTGCTGCTGCGTCTTGGCAGCCTCATCTTTCTCATCGGCTGCTGCTGCCGTAGCAGGGGCGTCAGGGGCAGGAACCGGGGGCGGGGCAAGAGTCTTCTCGCGCTCCGTCTTCTTGGCCTGCTCGAGACGGATCTCGGCATCGAGCTTGTCCGAGACCTTGCGGGCGTCGAGCAGGGCGTTGACGGCGGCGAGGAGCTGCTCGTACTGCAGGGTGGTGGCGGCGGTGGGCATGGCCAGCTTGGCGGGGACGTCGAGCTCGTTGAGGGCGTTGTTGATGCGCAGCTGCTGCTGGTTGGACTTGTGCGAGAAGAGCTTGTTGATCTTCTCGGTGCGGAAGACGGGGCCGGAGCCGAGCCGGTCGTGGTGCGTCACGCCGTAGATGGCCTCCTCCTTGTCGGTGAGCTTGGGCTTCTCGAGCGCTGCCGCTGCCGCTGCTGCCGCCGCCGCCGCCTGCTGCTGGGCCTGTTGAGCCTGCTGGGCTTGCTGCTGCTGGGCTGCTGCTGCTGCCGCCGCCGCTGCCGATGCCGCCGCCGCGCCGCCCTTCTTGTTCCCCCCGCTCGTGGTGGGCGTGCTGGCGCTGCTGTCGCGACGGCCCGGGTGGTGTCCGTCTGCTGCTGCGCCTCCTGCTCCTCCTCCTGCCGCCGCGGCCGCTGCTGCTGCTGCTGCGGCTGCGGATGATGATGATGACGGGTCTCCTCCGGCTGCTGCTGCCGCCGCCATGAGCGACTTGCGCTTCTTGGACTTGTCCGCCGTCATGAGGTTCTGCAGCAGCGTCTGCAGGCCCGCCGACGACTTGAAGCTGTTGATGTCCGTCTCGGCGTGCGGGTAGTCGAGCCGGTTGTACAGCTCGCGGCGCTCCTCGTTGAAGCGCTCGCTGCGCGCCAGGATGCGCTTCACCTCGAGCAGCAGCGACTCCTCCTCACGCGCCTCCTCGCGCGACCGCGACAGCGCGTTGAGCGCAAACTCCTTGCGCGCCCGCTCCTGCGCAGGGTTGAAGTGCGCCATGGTCTCGTGCAGCGCGAACTCGGCCTGCGACATGCAGTGCACCGGCTTGTGCTGCGCCATCATCTTGGCTGCCACCTCGTAGTACCGCGCCTTGAGGTCCTCGAGCGTCCGCGCCTCGGGACGCGTCGCCGTCGCCGCCACGGCTGTGCTCTCGGCGTCCTCCTTCTTCTCCGTCTTCTTTTCTGCGTCGTCCGCCTCGGCGGCGTCATCTTCCTTCTTGGTGTCGCTGCTGCTGCTGTTGTTGTTTGCCTCGCCACCCTCCTCGGCCTTGGCCTTGGTGCTGTCGGCCGGGTCGGCAGCCGTCGTCCACTCGTACCGGTCCCAGATAAGCGGCCACCGCAGGTCAAAGTCCCCCGCCAGCCCCATCAGGTAGTCCGTCTCCTCGCGCGTCCACTCGTCGCTCGCCAGGCACTGCCTGTACTGCTCGTCCGTGTACTGTGGTATCGACACCTGGACGTTGTACTTTGCGAATGCCGAGTCGTCCATCTCCTCCCCCTTGTCCTCTGCCTGCTGTCCGTCCTCCTGCTTTGTCGCTGCTGCTGCTGCTGCATCTTCTGTTGCAGGTGGTGCTGCCTCTGCCCCCTCGGGAACTGCTGCTGCTCCTTCTCCCGCGCCGCCACGCGGCTGCCTCCTCTTCCAGTGCCTCAGCACCAGCGTCGGGTCGTCGCGCGCCGAGTTGCGGAACGGTGCCAGGTCCCACCGCGTGGCAGGTTTGCGGCTGGCTATCCGGCGCTTCTTGAAGGCCGTCACCTCGGGCACGATGGCGATGGGGCTGTCGCCGCCCAGGTTGTGCACCTCGCGCGCGAGGCCCTTGAGGTTGGGGCGCGGCGCCGAGAGCTTCTGCTTCTTAGACGGCCGCACGCCGGCGGGCGCCCCCGGTGCTGCACCGCCATCGGGTATGTTGAGCACGTCGCGTACGTCGGACGAGCTCATGGCTGTGGTTGTGGTGCCTCGTATGTGATTCCTGGTGGGTGGTGGGTGGATTGAAATCCGCGACTCCCCCCGGTCGGGGATTGTTTGTCGTGGGTGTGCGTACGGTCGCGCGTGTATGCTTTGCAACTGTCGGGGAATGGCTTCGTGGGTTTTATTTATGTGATCCCTGGAGATGTATAATATTGGGTTGCAGATTCGTCGTTTGTTGTTGATGGATTAATTGATGGCCGGCTTGATTGATTGACTGATTGAAAAGACTTGCCTCTACTATGGGCCAGACTCTGGGGGAGAGAGAGAGAGAGAGACGCGCTCTGGTTCCGTCCCCGCCACGTGACTCCACCCCCTGGACATTCTCGACGTGGCAGCTTCAACGCCAGCAAACGCCAAGGACCTTGAGCATCATCAACACGCCGCCCTTGCCAACCCGCCCCAGCGTGCGCCTGTGTCCATTCGAACTCGCGAAACCCAACAGCTCCTGCTCTTTCTATCTCCGGTCCACCCCTCCGCCAGCCATGAAGTCCTTCTTCCCCCTCCTGGGCCTCGCCTCGGCCGCCCAGGCCCTGTACTTTTTCATCGACGGCTCCACGCCCAAGTGCTTCTACGAGGACCTCCCCAAGGACACGCTCGTCGTGGGCCACTACGCCGCCGAGGAGTGGGATGACCGGGCCAACGCGTGGCAGCAGCACACGGGCATCAACATTTTCATTTCCGTCGACGTACGCCACCCACCCACCCCCCTCGAGCTACCATTGTCTCTTCCAACTCTTGCGGGCCTCGCGCGCAAATCGATCCCCCCCAGACGCACATGCTGACCTGATCCTAACAGGAAATCTTTGACAATGACCACCGCGTCGTCTCCCAGAAGGGCACCTCGTCCGGCCGCTTCACCTTCTCCTCGGCCGAGTCGGGCAACCACAAGATCTGCTTCACCCCCACGTCCTCGTCCGGCCGCCACAGCTGGACCAGCCTGACCCACGAAAACGGCGGCATCAAGCTCCAGCTCGACCTTGTCATCGGCGAGACCAACCAGATCGAGAGCGCCGACAAGAACAAGCTCCAGGACATTGCCTCGCGCGTCAAGGACCTCAACGCCCGCATCAAGGACGTCCGTCGCGAGCAGGTCTTCCAGAGGGTACGCCTTCCCCCCCCTTTGTCCCCGATACCCTCCCTTGTTGAATTGGCCTCCGGTGGCCCTGCCCTGCCGGGGGCTGGCCTCGCTACGCTCGCAAGTGCTGCGTGCAGGTGTCCTCAAGGGATTCTGCCTCGCTGCGCTCGCAGACGCTGGGTGTTTTGAGTCCTTCGCTCATGCTAACCCCCCTCCAGGAACGCGAAGCCGACTTCCGCGACCAGTCCGAGTCGACCAACGGCCGTGTCATCCGCTGGATCCTCATCCAGCTCGTCGTCCTCGGCGCCACCTGCGTCTGGCAGCTCTCCCACCTGCGCTCATTCTTCATCAAGCAGAAGCTCACCTAGGCGACTCGCCACACCAATGTACATTTTCCTCTTATTCTTTTTTTTTCCTTGTTCAAAAAAACGACTACTTTTTTTTGCTCTCTTCTTTGATTGGCAACTCGCGCAATGCCAAAAATGCAAAAATGGTTACTGGAGTTGGTTTGGAATACGGTACGGGACCGGGCTGGGACGACGACGAACGGGAGACGGACGCACGGACAGACGAACCAACGAATGCATCATGGGTGACGGATGGGTTGTCGGAAACTTTCTTCGACAGCTGTAGATGTCGGAAGCGAAAAGTGCAGTACAATACAAGTCTTTATGGGTATACTATCTGATATCTGCGTGCTGTTCGTCCATTGGATTTATCGTCCAAGAGGTCCATCACTGGAGTGTCCACTTAGTCTTGGTCATATGTGGACAGTGTCCCTGGTATTCTGCCTCCAGCGGCCCTGCCGGGAGAAGCCCTCGCTTCGCTCGCTCGTGCCTATGGTTCAACATTCGAGTGTGATCTAACCCTTCTCTCCTCTTGACTATGCCTCCGGCAGCCCTGCCGGGGACCCTTCTCGCTTCGCTCGTTCGTACCTCGGCTATGAACACTCCATTTCAGTAGTTGCACCTCTATCATCAACACCCAACTTGACTCTTCCCGGTCCGCAAACCAAGGCAAGTTATCTCATACCAAAATATACCAAGTCACCTCACAGTAACAAATTAGGCCAAGTCATAATACCAAGCCATTTAGGCCAGTCAGACAAGTCGCATAACAAGTCAAGCATGGTTAGGTCAGTCAGTCAAGACAAGTCGTTTAACAGTAAGGCCAGGTCAGGTCAGGTCAGGTAGGTCAGGCAACTCAAGTCAGGTCATAACAGATCAAGTCTATTCCGTGAATGCTTATAAGTCAAGTCAAGCCGCCTCTCTACTATGAACATGGCATCAATATCACATCGTCCTTTCAACAACCCCAGCATCCCATCCATCTCAGAGCATGCCTATCACTCTACGGAGTACTCACTACTCACTCAGACCAGTACCTCATACCATCAACCTCTCGCCTTCAACTATATCAGCCCATAGTCATATGTGATTTCATATGCGTATTCAGTATTCATCCCCATCAAATACAAAGCACTAACCAAGTAATGGTATATAAACCCAAGTCACCAGTCATGACAAGGACAAGGAACGAAGCAGAACATAACATGAGCAGTAAGTTGTAACACTACCACCACCACCATCACCCACCACAGCAGCAACACAGCAGCAACCATTATAGCAGCAAATCAACACTCCCATTAACACAGCACCACACCAATATCGCAGCCAAAACCACACAAGGAAGCAAAGTAAAGCAAGCAAGAAAGAAGAGCGCATATTATAGAACAAGACTAACAGTGTAGTTTCAACAACAGACAAGCAAAGAGAACGAACAATGAGACACAGAAACAAACTAGTTATGAAAGAAAGAAAACACCAGACCAAAGAACAAGACCCAAACAAATGCTGCTGCTGCTGCCGCCGCTGCTTGCCCTTTTAGAAAACTGATAAACCCAGCCTTCCTTCCTTCTTTCTGCGCCATGTGCCGCGCTACTCGTTTCGGGAGGGCGAGAGGTAGAGAGGTAAGAATAGAGACAGAGATTTTGCACCATACCGCGCTATTCGTTTCGGAGGACGGAGAGGGGAGGGAGAGTAGAAACAGAGAGAGAAGGAGATAGAGAGGCAAAATAGTAGTAAGAGAAAAAGGAGTGGTTTTAGTATAAAGTAGTGTAGTAGTGTAGTGTAGTAGTGTTTGTCGTGATTTGAATATGCCAGGCGTGAAGAGAGTAGCAAGAAAAAAAAGCAGAGGAAAAGAAAAGCCAGTAGTGAAAAAAGACAACAGACAAGTAATAGTAGAAAAAAAAGAAAAGAGTAATAAAAAGAGACGAGTCCTTGTTCCATCCATCGGTGCTCCATCTGGGTCACTGTCTAGCGATCTCTCGCAGTCATCTCCTATCCGTCTTGTGGTCCCAGAGAACAACAGGCAGGTGAGAACCAGGCAAGAACCAACAAGAGGGCAAGAGTGACAGACATATAGAGATCAGTGTCCCTGCCCGAGAGCCCAGTGCCCGCCCGATAGCCCAGTCCCTGGCCCAGATCCCCGACAACGGAAACACCGTGCACTCTATAAAACCAGATGCGCCCTGTTGCTAGATACCGGGCTGACATGTCTGGGAAATCCAAAAGCCTTTTTGCCATCCTCCTCGACGTCCCCCTTGTCTCAACAGATCCATGCTGACCAGAAACGCAGAAACGCCTAGGCCCAACAGGACTGGTTGGGCACATCCGTTGGCTGAAACAAATCCATTCATGGGCTGAACTGATTCGATGAATATTGGCTGAACACACGCATCTTCCAAAACAAAACGGACTGAACCAAGCACAGTTGGCTCCAGGGGACTATTAAACAAGGGCTTCCTTCCGACGGGAACAATAACAACAATGTCATCGGCAGCGCCTGACGGCACCGCAGCTAACCGCAGCAAATCGACTTCATAAACTTCTGCATGCCCGTGGGCTGCTGCTCCTCGGGCTGGGCGCTAGGCTGCATCGGCTGGCTCGCGTGGGTCTGGTGCTGGCTGGCCTTCTGCTGGGGCAGGTTCTGGGCGCTGTTCTGGAACTGGGCTTGAGTCGAGCCAGTGGGGGTGGCCATGTCCCCCCGGTGACCCCCCACCCCGCTGGCCCGCTGCGCTGATATAGCGCCGGGGGCGTTTTGCCGATCTCTCTGCTTGCCCATGTGCTTGATCGGCGACGGAGGGGGGGGTTGCGCGGCGTTTAAACGGCCGACGGTCAGGTTGTGTGCTTGCTGGTGAGAGGTGGTATTCCCCGGACGGCTCGAACCGTGCAGCTCCATCTGAGAAGGACCGGGCCGGGCGTTTTGGTGCGCGTACGCACTGCTGTGGCCCTTCGAGTCCCAGCCCTTTCCCGAATCCTTCGAGATCTTCATCCAGTCGTACTCGCCATCCTCAATCTCGCCCGTGTTCTTGAGGGCCTGCGTGAAGAGCTCGCGCAGGTAGTCGTAGTCGGGGGTGTCCTCGAAGCCGAGGTTGCGCACGTACGTCAGGTACTTGGAGAACTCGTCCGAGAAGCCCTCGCAGAGGTCCTTGACGGCCGTCGACTGCTTCTTCTCGCCAATCTTCTCGTACTTCTGCTTGTTGGTGGCGGCCTTGAGGCCCTGCCACGGCAGCCCGCCGCGCAGGAAGTACATGAAGACGTGGCCGAGGGCCTCGAGGTCGTCTCGGCGCGACTGCTCACGTCCCAGATGGGTGTTGATGCTCATGTAGCGGGCGGTTCCGGAGAGTGACTTGCGCTCACGGTAGGGGATGTGCTGCTTCGACTTGGGGTCGCGGTACTGCTTGGCCATGCCGAAGTCGACGACGTGGATGACGTTGGCGGCCTTGGTGCCGGGGCGGCCGATGAGGAAGTTGTCGGGCTTGATGTCGCGGTAGATGAGGTTCTTCTCGTGGATGGTCTGGACCCTCGACAGCATCTGCTTGGCCACCATGACGACCGTCTTGACCGAGAAACGACGGCCGCAGTGGTCAAAGAGGTCCTCGAGCGAGGGGCCGAGGAGGTCGATGACGAGGATGTTGTGGAGGCCTTCCTGGCCAAAGTAGTAGACATTGGGGATTCCGGCTGCACGAGGTTAGTTAATCCATCATTGGGGGGCCCCCAAAAAGACGGGAATAGAGGGGGTTCTTACGGCAGCCGACCAGGATCTTGTAGGTGCGGTACTCGTCTCGCAGTTGGGGGGCATCGCTCTTGCGGGGCTCCTATTTTCGAAGTATTGTCAGCGACGGAATCATCGAGCAGGGGTATCGACACGGAGTATCGGGGGTGGATGAGATCAACGTACAAACTTGATGGCCACCTGCTGGTTGTTCAAGAGGTTGGTGCCTTCGAAAATGACACCAAACGATCCCTCACCAATCTTCTTGCCGACACGGTAGTGGACACCGACGACGTTTGAAGATGAAGAGGCCATTTTGAAGGATTGAGAGGACCGACAGGATAGAGTGTGTGTCGGTGAAGGGGAGATCTAACTGCCGTTGAGATCTGCATCGACGAGGGTCAGCAATGCTCTTTTTAAAAGAGATGTAAAAAAAGGAAGAATCAGCTGCAACCTAGGTCGCAGCGGATCGGAATTGTTATCAGGTCGAAGACAAGGGCTGTGGAGAGGCGGATGCATGTGCTGTGCAACGGCTGCGCATAAATTGGCCACGGCAGCAGGGGTCCCGGGCCATACAGCAAGCAAGGCACACACAGCAGGCAGGGTTGTGCCAACAGGAGAGCAAAGAAGGCCAGAGACCAGGATAGGAAATAAGAATAAAAAAGACAGTGTAGGAGAGGCCGGGTGCCCGAGGGGGACACGACGTCTGAGGATCCTATGCGATGTAGGACCAGCGTCTGCGTCTTGGCAGTTGTGTAAAACGTCGGCGGCGACTCTCACTCTCCCGGTGTTTCTGGAGGTTACTGCCGGGGTAGCAGCAGCCATAACCCACACCACACCGGTCGCGCCTTGGCCCGCACTTGCGAGCCGAGATGCAGCCAGAGAGAGGGTACCTGCCTTGTGCCTTGGCCTACTTGGGCCTCAAGACCAAGGAAGGAACATTGGAAAGGGTAAGACACGTCCTGCAGAGATAGGAGCGCAAGTGCCAGTGCCAGTGCCGGTGCTTGACGTGGTGGTGACCACGTCAATCAGGGGACAAGCCCCCGAAGCAGGCAAGGGTACGTGGCGTGGCGTGGCGACGGCGGTTTGTGCGGTCTGCACAGCAAAGGCCGCAGGCAGATGCAGCGGGCGTAACGAGACGAGTGGAAATGTAAAAAATTCGGGCCATGATTTCACTCACACTTTTGGCAGCAGGTCTTTTTTTTCGAGCGAGTCGGCGAGGAGGGGAGAGTTCTTCGGGGGGGAGGCGGACGGGCGTGTTGCGGCTCGGCGTCGAGAAGTGTGATCGTGACGGTCGATTTGTTGCGTGCGGTGCAGGAAGGACCGGGCGAATTGGCGGACCACGGGCGATGCTCGTCTAGACTGGGGCTGGAGAGGGGGTCGGCCTCCCAGTCTGATTGTCGACTGGAGCAGAGCGCGGTGGCTTCCTGGAGGGGAGAAGGGGGGGAGGAATGGACGACGGGATGGTGTGTGAAGGTGGTGGTGATGGAGCGGGAGGAGAGGAAAGGGAAGCGAAGGGGACGACGAGGAGGACGACAACGACGGGAAAGGGGACAGGGGACGGGGGGGACCAGAGGCTGGAGGCTGGCGGCCAGCGGTTGGTTGGTTGGCTCAATCAATCAATGGTTCCAGCCCATGGGTGGCGGCGGTGGCTTCAGGGCAGTAACGGTACTGGAAACGGGCTGCCTACAGCGGTCGAGGGGGCATTTACAGTGCTGATGGTGCTACAGTGGATTACAGCACCTGGGCCACCTAGAACTGGATGGAGTGCAGCGCCTAGGCTGCAGAGGCTGGAGACATGGAACCTGCAGTACTTCGTACATATCCATTACGAGTACCTACGGATACTCCATACAGCTACTACTCCGTACTATCAAGTTACCAAGTACAAGCATGGCAACATGGCCCTGGACGCCTTCTCCACCGCATGTCCGAGCCTAAAATTGAAGCCGAAGAATCGAATTAAAAATTGAATGGCAAAATGCATTACCCAGTGCTCTGTACGTACAGGCACCTTTCACTATAAACATGCATGTATGTTAGACTCTAATACTCCCTAGTACTACTAATAGTAGCTGGCACACCACTACTCGTATAAGGGTGTATAAGGGTGCAGTCATGTGCCGCGGGCAACCATCTCATTGTCGCCCTTGAATTGACCCCGTGACCAGCAAAGGGCAGATGTTGCTACTCCGTACCGTACAGTCCAAGGTTATGTATCCGTTCTCAGAGCTCTCCAGCGTAGCATCAATCAATACGACGCGATTCAGAAACCCCCCCTGAAAACAATGGCAAACAACTCTGTCGGCACATGTGGAAAATGCCGCCTAGCTGACCTTCTGTCTGCCGGTTTGAACTGCCCTGCCCTTGTGCTCCCCTTGTGTTTGACATTTTTCCAAACCCTTTCCACACAGCACAGACAGGAGCCTCATCTCACACTCCTCACTCACTGCTCACTCTGTGCTCACTATGTGCTCAGGCTATTTGACTACGAGTATATGTTACTCGCCCGTACCTGTAGTCGCGCTGCTGTAATACTTGTACTCCGTACTCCAGTAAGTACTACGACTAATAGCACCAGGTAATAATACAGACAGGTCAACAGGCAGGCTTTATTACGGAGCAACAACACGCCCATGATTGGACGAGATCAGTATCAAATGTACTACGGAGTACTTGTAATACTCACCACCTAGGCCGGTACGAGTACCAGTACATCTTTGTAAACTCCTCCAGCTCGAGGATTACTTATTATTAGTACTCGTAGACCGTGGGCACGGAGCAGTCGAGAGTATTACGCGCCCCGCCCACTCCGTCTCGTACGCCCCCATGCCGAGTACCGCCGACGACAGAGGTACTCAATCTCACGATGCAATCTCTACTCCGTCTTCAGGTACTCGACCCTCCATATCTACATTCATGTCTACCTCTAGCTCGCACCACGTACCTGTACCAACTACCTCGTAGATGTAATTTACCCTCTCTCCCCGAGGTGAGGTGACAACTTGGAGAGGGAGAAGATGCTTTTTTTTTCTCTTTCCCTTCGTCTTGGCTCTGGCCCAGACCCCCTGCCGACCCCGACCGACCCCATTCCCCTTCAATCCCATGGGCCATTGCCCCATCACCCCCAACCACTGGCCAAGCCAAGCCAACAACATAGAGTATTATTATACTCGTACGGAGTCGCTACGAGTAATAATTCAAGAGAGATACGAGTACGTACGGAATGGCCGACTACGCCGAGAAAAGCAGCATCCTGTGCTCCGTACAGAGTATACGAGTAAGTAGTACTCCGCGGAATCCGATTCAATTGAATGCAAAGCACCATGGAAATAACATAACAATGAAAGTAGCAATCACAGCTGCAATCCTACCAATGCAATGCCATCGCGTCAGCATCGTAGCATCGCATCCGCATCGACCATCGACCGTCGCCGCCGCCCCATTATGGAGTCGATGCCGATTGATGTTCCCTTTCTCTCTGCCTGGCAGCCTGGCAGCCTGGCAGCCGCCTCCTTCGTACCTGCCAACTGCCAACTAACTGCCTGCCTGCCCCTTTCTTTTCCCCTCGTCTGTGCGTGTGTGGACCGACCGACCATCCCCCCGTAGCCAAGCCAAGCCCAAACCTGAGACCTCAGGACACACACACACGCACGACGACGAGTATTACTCGTGCGCTGCATAATCGAATTGACTGACCTAGCTGCCATACTCGTATAATACGAATAATACAATGTACGAGTCTTGTCAGCACACTGCTTGCTGGCTGGCTGGCTCACCTCCTCCCCCAAATTGCCGCCCGCGTCGATCCCATTGACCCGCAGGGGAGGGAGGGGGACTGGACACACCAACCGGCCCAACAACTCAAGTCGTGCGCATACTTGGTGCCTGTACTCCATACGAGATGTCCTTGCGCTGTGAGCGGTACCCGTGACCGCCGCCAGATCGGCCAATTAACAGGCTACATGCAGCTAGCGGGCGACAAGAAACAAGAATATCGACGAGAGCTCTACTCCATACAGCGCGCGCGTGTGCGTGTGTGTGTGTGTGTTGTGTGCTGCTCATCGGGTCTTTTCTCGGCTCGGCATCCTCCATTGCTACTCCATACTGTAGGTAGCCTTGGTAGTCGTATGTTTCCTTCTCTTCTCGCATACCGAGTATACGCCCTAGTGCTTCTTGGTTCGTCTTGGCCAGGTACCAGTCGTACTAAGGACCTGCACCTACAGTCTTGCGGTGAACATTTGAGGGGGCGGGCACCGGCTAGCTACTACGAGTAGTAGTTCAAGGCCACAATATGCAGTTAGTCATTCTGGGTTGCAGATTCCCATGCAGCCACGGAGCATCGATACCGACTCTGGCTGTGCTGTGCCCCATCCCATGTCGCTCCCGTTTCTTTTCTTTGCCGTACGGAAGACGGAGTACAGCGTAATACAGGCAATACACTTTTGGACGAGTGCCGTGTCGTACGAGCTTGCCAGTATTACTCCGTAGCGGTGCGTGCCTACAACCCGCTTGCGAGGGCAGCGAGGATAGCCTCCCCGGCAGAGGCCGCCAGAGGCATATATCCATAGACCTGAGTACAGTGTATGCCTCCGATGGTCCCTGCCGGGGAGGCCGTTTCTCGCCTCGCGCTGGGGGCGTTAAGTTGGTTTGGCTTGGCTGGTGGAGGTGTCTCGGCGTGCCTGAGGACATGGACCCTTGTGGAGAGGGCATCCGTGATGTGTGCTGGGGGGACTACCCTGCAGCGACTCCTCAATCGGGACCAGGGCAGACAGTCTCGTACAAGCAACAGTTGGATGTCGACGTGTTGGTCATGGGCTAGATATCAAAATATCAATGATGAGGTCTGCATGGCTGTTGGCCAGTCGTCAGTTCAATGTCAGATGGCGTTGCAGATTGAGAGGCGCAGTTCAGGGTCTTGGGAGAAACGTTGTAACCTTAATTTAGAGCATTGTGCTCCAAACACCGGCACTTGGGCACACACTCCTACACCACAGTCTACAAGCTGCATATTACTCCGTACATGTGTATCCAGCATCAACATGGACCCCGAATCTCATGATAGTACACCACGATAGTGACCATGGAATCTAATCAGACAAACACGTGACGGACATCAATCTCGCATGGAACTCCCCGTTCCTATGCCGGTCCAGCCGAGTACAATGGAGGGGCTCGCGGATGACGCCAGAACCGACCCCGCATCCCGTCATTTGATAAAGGGCAGGAAGCACCCAGACCAGCGCCAGGAAGGGACAAAAGGCAGGCAGCAGCCAGGCACAGGGTCAGACGCACACATTCTGAACTTTTTCACAGTCGAGAAGAAACTCTGTCTTGGAGAAAGAGTATCCTGAACATCCCGGAAGCACCTCGAACCCCCGTCGCCAAAATGTCCAAGCCCGACGACCTCCCGCCGATGCAGTATCGGTACCTGGGCAACTCTGGTCTCCAGGTCTCTGCCATTTCTCTGGGTGGCTGGCTGACGTACGGCGGTCATGTTGATAAGGGTGAGCCCAGTTCAGCGCTGCTCAGTTCAGCTTGAGCTGCCCCGTCAGCACATGTATAGGATGAAACCCCCAGCTGACCCAATATAGAGGGCACGTACGAGTGCATGAAGGCCGCCTACGACTCGGGAGTCAACTTCTTCGACTGCGCAGAGGTCTATGCCGACGGCGAGTCCGAGGTCGCCATGGGCGAGGCCATCCGTAAGTACGGCTGGAAGCGCAACGACCTGGTCATCTCCACAAAGGTACGCCCCGCGTCCACTCTTATGTATTTTGCCTCCGGCGGCCCCTTCCGGGGGGGAAGTCCTCGCTTCGCTCGCTTGTTGGGACAGATAGGATGGATAGTATGGGAGGGCTGATGAGTACAGATCTATTGGGGCACCGCCTTTGGCGACAACCCCGTCAACAACAAGGGCCTCTCGCGCAAGCACATCGTCGAGGGCACTGACGCGGCCCTGGCCCGCCTAGGCCTGTCGTACGTGGACGTCATCTACGCGCACCGGCCGGACCGGCGCACCCCGCTCGAGGAGACGGTCCGCGCCTTCAACCACATCATCGACCAGGGCAAGGCCTTCTACTGGGGCACGTCTGAGTGGGACGCCTCTGAGGTGGCCCAGGCGTGGCGCGTCGCCGACCGTCTCGGCCTCATCGGCCCCCTGGTCGAGCAGCCGGCCTACAACCTGCTCAACCGCAACCGGGTCGAGCGCGAGCTCGCCCACCTGTACCGTGACCCGGGTCTGGGCCTCACCGTCTTCTCCCCGCTCAACAAGGGCATCCTGACGGGTAAGTACCGCGACGGCATCCCCGCCGGCTCGCGCTTCTCCCACGCCGATGTGCCCTACGTGGCGCGGTACCTGCGCGACAACGCCGGCGACAAGTGGGACACCGTCATCCAGCGCGTCAACGCCCTCGAGCCCATCGCCGCCAGGCTGGGAGTCACCCTCGCTGCCCTCTCGCTCGCCTGGGTCCTGCGCAACGAGAACGTCAGTTCCGCCATCACCGGCGCCAGCGGACCTCAGCAGGTCTACGACAATATCAGGGCGTTGGCTGTCGTCGACAAGCTTACGCCTGAGATCCTGGCTGAGATTGATGCCGTCTTCGAGAATAAGCCTGAAGAGATCATTCAGCGGTATTAGTCTGCATCGAGTAGTAGCATTAGCATATATTCGTGAATACATGTAGACATTAATGCCATGCTGCAGAATCAATGTCATGCGGAACGTACATTGCAATTGCCTGTGTCTGCCATGTTAAACAGAGGTGTAAGTATTCATGTTGCTGAAAGAATTAAATCCATGTCGAGCAGTGGAGATATATGTTAGGTAGTTTGTTTGAGAGGACTGTGTCAGCATAGCCGTCGGCACATGCAATGACGCATTTCAGTTCTTGCACCTCCGCGGACACCCCTCCGCTCCGCACGTCCGTGACTCAGCCCAACCACCACCATATGCGGGCCGGTCGGTAACGCGGTACGGCTGTCCGGCTCAGTTAAAGCCCAGTAGTCCGTGTAAGCACTGCAGCAATACTACTAAAAGCAACTCCAGTTCCCCACGTCCCGTCCGCGTCTTCCCCCCTCATCAACCGCACATACAGGACATATTACCAAACATACTCCATACGGCATTCAAGTTTGCTTTGCGCCCAAAATGTCCCAGATCCTGCAGAAATGGGTCCCCGGGATCAAAGCCCCCGTCATCTGCAATGCCCCGATGATAGGAGCGACGTGCCCAGCTCTAGCCGTGGCCGTCACCCGAGCAGGAGGACTGGGTATACACTCTCCCTCCCTCTGTCCCCCCTCTGAATACAGGTAGTAATATGCTGACAAACTACCAGGCTTCGTCGAGTCCTCCACCGACATAGCAAAGGGGTCATCGCAGCTCACAAAGCTGAGCAGTGATCTGACCGAGTGCCGCACCCTCCTCGGTGGTTCCCAAACTGGGTCCCAGACCGGGACCCAGGGTCTCCCCATAGGCATCAGCTTCATCACCGGTCACTCCTCCATCTCGTCCTTTGCCGAGACTGTCCTCCCCATTGTCGCGGAGCACCGTCCCGCAGCCGTGTGGTTGTTCGCCCCGGACGCGGACGAGGGGTCGGAGTCCCACCCGCACGGGCAGGTCATATCTGCGCTACGGAACAAGGGCGACAAGCAAGTGCAGGTGCCCGCCGTGTTTGTCCAGGTCGGCAATGTGGGAGCTGCGCGTGATGCGGCCCGCCATGGAGCCGACGTCATCGTCTGCCAGGGCGTCGATGCGGGTGGTCATCAGTTCCGCAAGGGGTCCGGCGTGGTCAGTCTGGTGCCTGGGGTGAAGAAGATGCTTGCGGAGGAGTTCCCCGACAGGAACGTGGTTGTGCTTGCTGCGGGTGGGATCGTTTCTGGAGAGGGAGTCGCGGCGGCCTTGACGTTGGGTACACACACACCTTCTCTCACTCTCTCACTCTACTCTGTTTACTGACGCTGGATGTTATAGGCGCTGCCGGAGCCGTGATGGGAACAAAGGTATGGGCACGGTCACATCCACTGCCGTACATGATTTACGCTGACCAACTGATAGTTCACCGTCGCGAACGAGTCCAAATACCCTGACCACAGGAAGCAAAAGGTCCTCGAGGCGTCGGATGGTGCCACCGAGACGTTCAAGTAAGTGCTTCCTTCCGCTACGCTAAGTAACATGTGCGTACTGACGTTCTGGAGATCCACCTTCCACGACGAGATCAGGAGCAACACCCTCTGGGGCAAGCTGTACGACGGCCGGGCCATCATTAGCCCCGTGCACGAAAAGTACATCGCTGGCGCGTCGCTTGAGGAGTGCCAGAAGGCTCTGGAGAGCGACTACTCTCCCGATGAGGCCACCAAGGTGCTCGGCACATGGGCGTATGTTCCACCCCATATCGTGACACCATAATCTGTGAATTGAAATGCTGACGACAACAGCGGCACTGGCGTGGGCTTGGTGACCAAGGCGCAGCCAGCAGGCGATATGGTGCGTGACGTGCGCGAGGGGGCGATTGGGATCATCAAGAGGCTGGCCGAATCGTTGCAGAGCGTCTAGGTTGGAGTAGCCACAGGTGTCGGGGATTATTCAGGCAGATGGGATGGGTTTCATGTAATCATTTTACATTAATATCTGCTTGAGCCATGATACACACACACGCAATCCGACAGTAACAAGTAAAGCTATGTAACAAGTCTAGTCCAGTCCGGTCCGGGTCTATCGTGTAGCGCATCTACAGCTTAGCCTTGGTCTGGGCCTTCTTGAAGATGGGCTCCATCTTGGTAGCCTTCATGACGTCGCCCTTGATCTTGAGCTTGCCGGACATGAAGAGGCGCTGGGCGTTGGCCTTGCCAGCAGCAAGGTTGCCAAAGTCGGTGTCGGAGAGGGAGAGGGTGACTGCGCGCACATTGTCAGCACACGAGCGCAGCGAGAACAACTTCCCCGGCAGGGGGGCCGCCGGGGGCAAAACAAAAGAGAGAGTGCGCGTGCGCGCGCGTGGTGCGCGGGTGAGAACGTACCATTGGGCTTGTCGCCGGTGCCGGTGCCGACCTTGCCGGTCTGCTTGAGGTCAATGTGCCAGCTCTCGGTCTCGCCGGCCGAGTTCTTGAGGGTGAAGGCGTAGATGCCGTTGCCCTGCTTGATGGCGTCTTTGCGCTCAGCGTCGGAGGAGTTGAGGGCGGCGTTGATGGCGTCGAAGGCGGCCGAGGCGGGGAACTTGTCTGGAGGGAGAGGTCAGTACGGGATGGGACACCTTTAGTCGGCCGATGCTGGGCTGGGCTGCTTACCGTTCTTGAGAGACATTTTGGGCGATTGAGATGGACGGACGGGAGTGTGTGTTTGTTGAGGGTCGGGGTATGAGTGGGAAAAAAGAGGAATGGGTTGGGTGTGGATGTGGTTTTAAGAACAGGGAGAGAGGACAGAGTCGGTATGTACAGTACAGTACGGAGTAGAGGAGAGAGTGAGTAAAGTAGGAGCTTGGGGGTGCATGTGATGCGGACCTCGGTCGTTTTTTTGCTGGGGGCGGTACAGGAACGGCTCGCAGGGCAGGAGCTGCAAATGCTTTGGGGCTGACATCATCATGGGCGTTGGCGCCATTTACCCCCGGGTTGGTCCCAACTTTTGTATGGCCCACAGGCTACGGAGTAATACAGTGCAGTATATTGCCGTGGCCATGGCCCATCGGGGTTGCTGCTCAGTGCTTGGCGGGATTACCCCACACTGAACTACTAGTAGATGCGAACCTCGGGACTGAGTAGAGTACGGAGTACTAGCAGAGTGCAGGGACCAGAGTCTAGGAGTTTAGGTAGTAGTAGTAGTAGTAGTAGTAATAGTAGTCTGTAGACCAGTGTTGGCTGCAATCTATTACTACTAGGTACGACGGGATAATACAGCATCATCACTGTCGCGTGCCGAGATTTACCCCCCAACTCCCCCAGCTGCTCCCTGTTGCCCATCCGGGCCATCCCCATGTGCCCCATGTGGTTTAGGTTCCGATCGGTACCTGGCTTGCACATGCGATTCATCAATCTATGCCGACAGCATGCTACTAGCACTGCGAAGTATTACCACCAAGTATCACTTCTCGGCGTATTGCTCGCACCTGGTCTACGAATGAACCGTAACTGTCGCAGAAAATACTTGTACATGATGCTTTCTTGTTGCTGATATAAACATCTTCGCTAAACTTCACCATATTCTTACAATCCATCCATGTGTACCTATGTGTAGAACTGTATGCCCACGACATTACAGAACCCATTCCGGCACAGGAAAGTCCCTCTTCTGAGGCCACTGCTCTGGTCTGCATTCTGTCAGTAACGTAAATCAAGGAGAAGAATACCCAGCAAGCAAGAAACAGAAGGGGAGAGGGGAATAAAAAGGTAAGAAGGGGAAAAAGGAAAGGAAAGAACCCACCTCGTCAGCATCAACACAGCCATCCGCCTCCTCTGCTCAGTAGCATCCTCCGCGGCCGTGAGCCGCAGCCAGTCGCCCAACCACCCCCTGAGCTCGGACTCGCCCTTGCTCAGGAAGTCGATGCCCCTATCCGCGCACGCGATGCGCAGCTCCTCTCCGCTGAGCGCCGCGACACCCCCGTCCTGCACCAGATTCTTATCGTCGCCCTGCAGGAACGCGAGCCTCAGCCTGCCCTTGACAGCCCACATGCCAGGCGGCAGCACGGCCGCCGTGCCGGGGAGATACTCCCACACGTCGCCGGAGAGGTACAGCGAGCGGAGGACGTGGGTGCGCGCGGCGGCGGCGGTCATCGCCCCGTCGAGCGCACCGCCGGGGAACCGCCGCTCGAGCTGGTCAAAGGCCAGCTGGCGCCGCGTCTCGGCCCGCCGCTGCGAGTGGAACGTCTGCGAGGGGATCCGGCACGGGTACGGCACCACGCCCTCCACAAAGGCCACCACGAAGACGGTCATCTCGCCGATGACCACGAGCATGAGCCCAAACAGCGGCAGGCGCACCATGTCGTGCCGCGTGCGCCACAGGAGCACCCAGTCGGCACGGGAGAAGCTGCGCGGCACGTAGGACGGGTTCCAGATCGTGGGGCGGTCGTCGCGCGGCGTCCGCGCCAGCTTGTCCCGCACCAGCGCCCGGTTCGCCCACACGCTCTTCACGCCGTCCTTGTAGAACCGTATGTACCCCTTTCCCAGCTCGAAGAGGTACCGCAGCTGGCTGTCGTGGGCGTCGCGGTTCGGGATCGACAGCGGCGGCGGGCGCGTCGTCGCGGGCGGGTTGACCATCTCGCTGCGGGTGAGCTGCTGCTTGCGATGGCTTCGGTCGTCGCTGCTGGAGCTGTACGCCCGTCGTGTCTGCGTCTGCATCTGCGTGAGAAGTAGCTTGCTGGCGCTGTTGCTGGTGATGCTGTTGCTACCCGGCGGCAGACGGTGGACCACCACCCGCCACGGCGACCGACAACTCATGGCACTCTCGACGAAGGATGGATGAGTGGATGGGCGGATATATGGATTGGCGCACTTGTCGACAGAAAGGAGTGGTTGTTGAAACAGGATTTGTCCGACGTGTCGTGGTTTTTTTTCTCCGGGGTTCCTATTTCCATTGAGTGCATGTGTAATCAGCCCGCTCGGCGTTTGCTGCATGGAGCTTGTCCGCCCAGGTCCCTAAAAGTCCGGGGAGACCAGGGTCCACTCCATTGCGCATACTTCGTACCTGCCTGTAGTACGGAGTACTCTCTGAGGCATCAACAACCTTCACCCATATTCAGCACTCGGCTCACTCCTTGATGGCTACTAATAACCCTCCAACATCATGACTTGGCAGAAATGCCTGCTCGCGCGCCTAAATCCTTGGGCCAGTTCCTATCCAGTAGTAGAAAGGCCGCACCACTCCAATTAAACCGTCTCTCGGTGCAGCAAAAGGAGATACGGCAGCACGTTACCTATCGCATGGACGACACCTGCTTTCTCCCACGCCCCCCAACCATATCGAGTATGAATGGATCGATGGCGCCGAGAATCTGAGCTGATACACTAAGGGCGGCTATTACCCAATCCACATTGGGAATGTTTTAGACAGACGATATCAGGTTGTCGACAAGCTGGGCTACGGGGGCTGGTCCACCGTCTGGCTGGTGAGCGATCTGCAGGAGAAGAGTCTGGTCGCCGCCAAGGTGGGCGTGGCAGATTCGCTGCCTTCAGAGATTGGCATCCTTCGAGAATTGGAAGAGCGGACCACGACAGCTCTCGATACAAGGGCTGCTTCTATTCCTCGCGTCCTGGACGAGTTCACCATCCAAGGCCCCAATGGATCTCACCCGCGCTACACTACGTCACTGGCGCTTTGTAGCCTTCGAGAGTGCTCGTTCAGCCGGCTCTTCCCACTCGACGTCGCCCGGTCCATAGCCTACCAGCTTGCGGAGTCTGTTGCTCATGTTCACTCTCGAGGCTACGTTCATAGAGGCACGCCACAGTCCTCAAGCTCTTTGCCTACTGTTGGCTGCTCACTACTACTAAGGTCGGTGCTGACGAAATGTTACCGCAGATATTCATCTTCGCAACATCCTTGTCGGGGCCCCGCAGACCGTTGGTGATTTATACATACAGCAATTCCGCGAGGAATACGGAGAGCCAGAATCGTATACTGTAGCCAGGCCAGACGGAGGAGTGCTTCCGCCCGGCGTACCTACCGAAGCAATAGTACCCGTATCTCTGGGCAACAAGAGGGCGCAAGAGTTCACCCTGGATGATGCACGCATTTTTCTTTCCGACTTTGGAGAGTCGTTCTCGCCGGCCACGCATAATCGGCTCGGACGAGATTGCCACACCCCCGACGACTTCAAACCGCCAGAGGCCCTCTTCGACCCAGATGCCCCCCAGTCCTTTCCGGCGGACATATGGAGTCTCGCAACCGCCATCTGGGATGTCCTCGGCATGCAGCCGCTCTTTGGCAGCATGTTTGGCTCCCAGGACAAAATCATGTCCCAGATGATTAAGGCTCTTTCTAGGGATCCGGGAGGTGGCCCACTAAGGCTGGTGGTGCCATGCAAACGGGCGCTAGACACTTACGGAGTGTTACGTTGGAGTATCCGCAGTGCAGCGGGTAATTTTTCTGCTCGTGACAAAACTGCATGTCTGCGTCACGTCATTGCAAAGATTGAGGAGAACATTAGCAATCACTCAACTACTCTGTACCTGTACTCTGTGCTCGTACACATCTGCTCCAACAGCGCATCTCAAACTCTGTACTCGTAGTGCAGCTCATCATCTGTTGTGCGGATCTGGTCCCCAGGTCCTTTCAGCCATCATGGTGAGGGGTACCCTGCATACATGCACACGCATAGAGTATGTGTGAGAGTGAGAGAAGAGACGTACTGACCCGACTGCGCGTACAGGTCCACGCCGATGCATCCAACTTTGCCGAGGGTGTCTCCAAGGATGAAGCCTACGAGCAGGTCCTCCTCATGGCGGAGGGTCTATACGCCGGCCAGCGCAACTGGGTATGTCTAACTATGTCTAACTGCACTGCCCCTCCATGAAATCCCATGTACATGAGTGTATACGGAGTATTAATAGTGTTGCTGACAATCTGACGTCTATAGGTCTGGTATGTCACAGCCCCAATAGGATCCGAAGCATCATAATCATCAAGACTGACCTTCTCGTACACAGCAACCTCTCCAACGCAGCCTCTCTCCTATGGCACGCCTTTAAATCTATGGGCGGTCCGGGCGTCCACGTCAACTGGGCGGGTGAGCAGATATATCCGCATCTTTGCCTGCAGACATCACACAGCAGACTGACCAGAGGACATCACAGGCTTCTACGTTCTCGACCCGTCAACACCCCAGCAGCTCATCCTCGGCCCCTTCCAGGGCAAGGTAGCTTGCCAGACCATCTCGTTTGGCAGCGGCGTGTGCGGCGCGGCCGCCGCCTCGCGCGCCACCCAGCTGGTCCGCGACGTGGACCAGTTCCCCGGCCACATTGCCTGCGACGGCGACAGCAAGAGCGAGATTGTCGTGCCCATCCTGAAGGGGGACACGGTCGTAGCCATCATCGACGTCGACTGTGCGGTGCTTAACGGGTTCGACGAGGTGGACCAGCGGCATCTGGAGAAGCTGGCTGACCTCATCTCGCGGAGCTGCGATTGGTAGCCCTCACACTCTTTACATACTCAAATAAACCATACCACTTACCACTTGCCGCTTACTACATGTGCATGTGCCCAGACGATGCAAGCGCAGCGAGAACAGCCTCCCCGGAAGGGGCTGCCGGAGACATATCACCGAGAGGTCTGAAGTTATGTGGCGTTGCCTCCGGCGGCCCCTGCCGGGGAGGCTGTTCTCGCTCCGCTCGCGGTTGGAGACTTGGAGTGAGCGTTCATATGAATGTGACGTGGACCCTTAGGGGAGACATTGAGGGTGTGGTATCTACAGCAACTGGCAGCACGGGAAGGCGGGCCCGGGCGGGTGAAGAGGTTCAGTTCAGATGAGATGGGCCGGGTGAGACAGGTGTCATTGTCATGTCATTGGACTCACGTTGAAGAGTTGACAGGGTCATTAAGGTACTGGAGGGAGGGAGGGAGGGTCTGGCGGGGGGCCACGATGTGCAGAGAACGAGACTGAGGATGCAAGGGGTGCGAATGGTGTTCGACATCCATACTCCGTATATCTCTTGGGTCTGCAGAGCTGGATACTATTCCGTACTTGGTAGTGCAAAGTACGGAGTATGGAGTCGCAGTAAGATGTACTCGTAGATGCGCAGAGTATTGCAGGGTATCTGCGTCGTCATCGGGTTGTTGGTGGGGAATCTGTTTGGTGTCCACCTGCAGTCGTCCCAGTGACGATGAGATGCTAGGAGACAGACTGGAGACGGACTGGAGAGGGGCCCCAAAAATAGGACAGCGATTAGGTTGACATGGCGTGCCGGCGTTGGAGACGTTGCTGGTATGTGTGGTCAAAGGTTAAATCAGCCAGGTACGAGCGTCGAGCAGTAGTACTACTAGGAGTCTTGGAGAGTAGAGAGTACGGACTACGAGTACTCTGTTACAGGTATTTTGCTTTGGCCTGTCAGTTGCTGCAGGGTCCATGGCAAAAGGAACGATGTTGTATTAGTAGTGATAGAGTTACGGCACGGAGTAAAGATTGAGTGGTTTCACTCATTCGTCATGCACATCTAGCGCCTCTGCAGACTACTCCGTACAAAGCACAGAGTATTACAGCTGCAGTATCGCACATGGTCTGATATCAATTGAATCCAGGTCCAGCTGGACTGTGGACACTGACTGGATAATGGTCAATGGCCTGAATGGCTTGAGTGGTTGAATGGCCAGAGGCTTGACCCCGGTCATTTGGCAAGTTGATGGCGCTAAGCCAGGGGCCCAGCCTCCCGGATTCTGGATCGATAGAGGTGACGGGGGGATGTGATTGGTTCTGTACAAGTTGAAGTACCTCTTAGTATGCATCAGTGATCAATCAATTTGCACCTTGGCAACTCGGTCTCTGCTCCATCCCGGGCAATAACAGCAGCCAAGTACTCCGTAGAAGGCCTGTAATAGTGGACAGGTCTGGTCCATACAAGGGTTACAGGCGTACAGGCATTAGATACAGGGCACACGGCCCGTCAACAGCCCAGGTCCAGGGCGCCCAGGGCCCCCATGCACCCCAGGCCATCCATCCAGCCCCAGCCACCTTGAATCTGACCTCTGGATCCCAACCACGCGTTTCAGCGGGCTGTGAAGGTCGTCAAACCGGGCTGTACAGATCCTAGTGTCATGATGCAGGTACTAATAATAAGAAGTAAGATGCATTTACCGGTATTGCACTCATCACAGATACCGAGTACTTTCCCAGAGTAATACTCCGTAGACAGTACTAGAGAATTAATACAGTGGGCTGGTAGGCACTGCACCGCTAGCTCCCCCGTTGGCATGCAAAACATTGGACGTCACCCACCTCACTCATTCAACTCACTCGACTCACTCACCTCTCACCTTCTCCATCTCCCTCTCTTTCCTCTCTTTCCTCCCTCGACCAGTCGCTCCTTGCCCACATCTCTCTCTCTCTCTCACTCTCTCCATCTTTTCTCTCTTCTTCCCCCTGACCCGACTCCTCCTCTCTCTACCTGTACACTAACCACGGTCCGGCATTCTCTCGATCCCTCTTTTTTCTTCTTTTCTACGCTGCCGTCAATTCGTCTCCGACCTTTGGCTCCCCACACCCCCGCCCCCTCAATTCGACCACCACCACCGCCACAAGACGGGCCCATGTAAACATACAACACAACACACGACAACAACAACAACCTACTCACCTCCAACTTGGACGCAACATCATCCTCCCACAACGACCGCTCCCCTCGTGCTTGCTCTCGCCTGCAACCACCCAGCATGGCGACCAAGACGAAGCCGCAGTTCACCACGCCTCACTCGGCTGGCATCTTTGCCGACCTGAGCGTTGATGGCCCGGACATTGGCACCCTCGTCGCCGTCATCGACCGCGCTCGCAACCTGCCCAACCGCAAGACCATTGGCAAGCAGGACCCCTACTGCGCTGCCCGTCTCGGCAAGGAGGCCAAGAAGACGGCCACCGACGTCAGAGGAGGCCAGACCCCTAGATGGTAAGCCAATGGCCGCTCCTCCAGAGACTCCCTCCCTCCCTCCACTGAGCTCTCGCCTCTCCCGTCTTCTCTTTTGTTGCATACGTACTAACGCACCCTCGCAGGGACCAGGAATTGCGCTTCAGGGTTCACGACTCCCCCGACTACTACCAGCTTAAGATCTCGGTGTTTACGGACGACAAGCGGACCGACCTGATTGGCGAGGCATGGATCGACCTCAAGGCCATCATCGTCCCCGGCGGTGGCCAGAACGACGTCTGGCAGACCCTCAACTGCCGCGGCAAGTACGCTGGCGAGATCAGGATGGAAATCACCTTCTACGACACACGCCCCAAGCCCGATAAGCCTGCCCCCAAGCTCCGACCACAGAACAGCGCCACCGCCGACCAGGATGGCCTCCCTTCCTCTGTCAGGCAAAGGGCTACTGGCCCCAGGCGGAGACCCCTGCCCTCCGACCCCGTCACCGGCGAGGCACCCGCGCCCGCCCCCATCGCCACCCCTGCCGCCCAGCCCCCTGCTCCTGGCTCGGCTCCTCCACCCACATCCGCCGTCGGCCCCAGGGCCCTCCCGGGCCAGGACCCCTACCAGACCCTGCCACGAGGCCACGAGAGGCACGCCTCCCATCCTGCATACGCTCCCGCCCCGGCTCCAGCCCACAGCCAGCCCGCCGTTCACAGCCAGGCCCCAGTCCATAGCCCGGCTCCCGTCCAGAGCATCGAGTACCAGACACAGCCGGTGCCTGTCCAGCAGCCTCGCTACCAACCGCAAGAATATGCCCAGCCGCCGCCGCAGCCCATGCAGGCCCTCCCCGAGCCTCGCAGGCAACCCTCTTACCAGATGGACCCATACGACAACGCTCCTCGGCAGTTTGACGACCGAGACTACAGGGGTGCATCTGCACCCGCGCCTCTGCAGCAGCAGCAGATCCAGCAACAGCAGATCCAACAGCAACAGATTCAGCAGCAGCAGCTTCAGCAACAACCGCCGCCGTCATCATACTACGTGCCGGATCCTCGCGGCCAGCCCCTACCAGAGCACTACGACCACATGACCCCCCCGAGAGACGAGCTTGTGAGGCAGGCGCCGCCGCCGCAGTCCATGAACGACAGGCCGCCGCCACCCCCCGCTCACCGGTCAAGCATCGGTGCCGCGGGCGCCCCGGACCCCTCGGCTTACAGGAACAGCTACGATCCGCACGCAGCGCAGCAGAAGGCTGCCGCGCCCATGCCCATGAGGCACGACGTCCTCAGGACTGAGGCCCACCGCCACTCCATGTCGGCTTACCCTGCTTCCAGACCGCCTACGTTCCGCGCATACGACTCGGCACCGGCCGCACCGCCGCCGCAGAACCAGATCCAGTCGCACAGTGCCCACGGTGGCTTCGAGCCGGCGCCACTGACGAGGCACAGCACCTACGACGCCATGTCATACGAGCCCGCCCAGAGGCCTCTGCAGGCCACGGTCGAAGACGTGCCCGAGACCCCGCCGGTGGCTCCCTACGGACATGCCTACAGGCATAGCACGGGCCACTCGCCCGGCGGCGGCGCTTCGCCGCTGCGCCGTAGCCCCTCGAGGGAACCCGAGCGATATGACGAGATGGCCCTCTACCAGCAGCCGCCCGCAGCCCCTGCAGCGGCGGAGCGCGAGTACTCGACGAGCCCCGGACGAGGGGGATTCTACCAGCAGCCGCAGGCCAACTCGAGCCGGTACTCGTTCACCGGAAGCCCCTACGAGGCCCCTCTCGCGCAGCGCGCCCCGCAGGCACCCGCGCAGCAGGCGCCGCCGGACCTACCCCCGGCACTGGTCCCCGGCATCGACCCGGCACTTTCGCAGGAGTTGACGGAGCGGATCAACGAGGACAGGCGATACGAGAGGCGGTACACGACGCAGATGACGGGGACACCTCCCCGAGGCCGGCAGGCGCTGCCGGACCCGTCGCAGCAGTACGGGGAGACTTCGGGGTCGCCGTACGGCAGCTACTCGACGCCTCCGCAGCACCAGCAACCCCCGACGGGGTTCGAGCGACGCAGCCCGGACGTGACATACTCCAGCGGGCCGGACCCGCGACCTCGACGACCGTCGCACAGCCCGTCGCCGCAGCCGCCGACGTCGCAGCAGCGCATCAAGCGCAAGTCAGTCAGCCCGGCACCCCCACCTGCCGAAGACCGCCGGCTGTCCGACGTGCCCTTCAGCCCGGACTCGTTTGACGCCTTCAACGCCAACGTGCCCTCGGTGCGGGAGGAGGCCAACGGCAAGATTGTCATGTACGACGGCCGCGAGGTCGACCCGTCAGACCATCTACCCGTCGAGTCGTGGGCGCCCGAGCCCGAGGCCAAGCAGCAGGCCAAGCAGCAGCAGCAGCAGCAGCAAACGTCCCCCTCACGACCCTCTCCCTCGGGCGCGCAGCCCATGCCCCCCAGCGGCGGAAGACGACAGCTCCGCATCGCGGCACGACCATCCTCATCATCGGCTGCCATCGCCGCCCCGCCCACCTACGGCGGAAGCGACCCGCACACCCCGCCCGCGCCCGCAGCAGGACGCAACAGGCTGCACAAGAAGTCGCGGGCCTCACAGGGCGCACTCCCCGCGCCGCCTGGGGCCATGGAATCGAGCCCCCTGGCGCCGATATCACCGGGCAACTACCAGGAGCGACAGTCGCCCTACACCAACACGACACCGACGCGCACCCAGCGCGGGAGCAGCTACTCGCAGGGGTACGATGCGTACGCGAATGAGAACTATGCGGCACCACCGCAGCAGCAGCAGCAGATTGCCTACTACGGATCTGGATCTGGCGGTGCCCTCCCGCCGCCTATACCTGCCAAGGAGCCGCTGTATCATGCTCATCCGCAACAGATGCAGATGCAGCCTATGAGCATGAGCGGTGCGAATGGCGGGGGGGAGATTTCCCTCGCGCAGGAGATGTCGAGGATTGATCTTGGGAGTGGGCCGTCGAGGAGGAGGGGGGGTTATTAAGACCTGCACCTGCACCCTCGACAGTCCCTGCCTGGACAGTGTCTCATTGTCTTTTCTATTTGACTTTTCTTATTTTCCCCCATGTCATATCCGGCTTGGTTTCTTTCTTTGCGTTGCTTCTTGCGTTGCTTGCATCTCTTTTCATCTCTATCTCTACTACTGGTGTAATGAACGGTACGATAATGGGATGGGGTGGAGTGGACATGGACATGGTATATGGACATGGTATATGGACATACGGTATATGGTACAATGGTATATGGTATATGGAATTGGTATGGAATTGGAACATGGTATATGGAATGGATACGGATGGGTTATATAACAAGTTAAAAACAAAAGATGGAACGGTGGGGGAAAGGGGATGGATATAACCATGAGGGGAAGCGGAAGGGAATAGACGGGAATATACATTCAAGACTACATTTCAAGATAACTTGGTGTGAGTATGACTTGAGATGTGCATGTTTGTGGAGAGCCGCCGGAGGCATAACCAGAAGATAGTGTGATGGAAGTACTTGTGAGCTATGGGCATAAGAGCGAGCGAAGCGAGGAGAGCTCCCGGCAGGGCCGCCGGAGGCATAATCAGAAGGAAGACAAGAATGAAAGTAGCACATGGCATGGTATACGTATGTGTGAAGAGGTGGATATTAAAATAGTAATGACTTCAAACGTGGTGGTATCTGGATGGTTGAGCATCAAAGTAGAAACAACAAGGAATAATTCAAAAGAGGAAGACATCATAAGACATGACGAAGACCCGTGCAGTTACAGCAGTTCCGTGGGACTGCATCCGATCCGGACATAAGTAGTGACCCGTTACAAAAACGCCGGCTGACCCAAAAAAAAAAAGAACAACAAGAGAGGAGAGAGAGAGAGAGAGAAGACAAGGGGTGGCTCAGTCAATGGACATCTTGTCAAGAATCTTGAGGATGCCAGCGAGCCTGCCCCTGCCATTGTCAATCTGGTAGGCGGTGCTCCTTGCGCGGTCGATGAGGACGGCGAGGACGCGACGGGTGTAGTCGAAGCTACCCGTGGCCTGCATGCGGCAGACGGCGTAGTGCTTGACCTGGACGTCGGTGGTCTTCTGCTTGAGGATGTTGATGAGCTCGCGGTTGCCCGGGTCGGCGCGGATGGAGTGGATGACGGGGAAGCTGAATTTGCCCTCGGTCAGGTCCTCGCACATGCCCTTGTTGGAGGAGTACTCGGAGGAGGAGAGGTTCATGTAGTCGTCGCGGATCTGGAAGATGAGCCCGATGAGGTTGATGAGGGGCACGCAGTCGGTGACGCGGGGGGACTCGCGCGACTGGGCCTGCATGAGCTTGACGCCCAGCCGGAACAGGCCGGCCGTCTTGTTGCCCACCATCTCCAGGTAGTCGTCCTCGGAAGGGCAGGTCAGCGTGTCGCGCCAGTACAGGTCCATGCCCTGTCCTCGGTGGAGGTTGGCCAGCTCCTCGGCAAAGGTGGCCACGGCGTTGGCGTTGTTCCCCGCCGGGCTGGGCCCGTCATCGGTACCATCGTGATTGGGCCCGGGGGGCGGGGGCAGACGCTGGAGCTCGCGCAGGGCGTCAAAGTACATGTAGTTGGCGGCGTTGATGGTCTGGGCGACGCCAAAGACGTGGTGGGCGACGGGGAACCCCCTACGCAGGTCGGAGCTGTCCTGGACGTCGTCGACGAGCAGCGACGACTCGTGCAGCATGCCGACGACGCGGGTGATGACGCCGAGCGAGACGGGGTCGACGTCGAGCCAGGCGTTGAAGGCGGCGATGAGCTGCGCGCGGAAGTCCTTGCCCGGGTGGCTGACGACGTAGTCGTAGGGCCCGCGGACGATGCGCTCCTTGTCCGAGGACCAGGACCGTCCCGGGCCAAAGTCGAGGGTGTGCGTGGCGAAGCGGTCGGGGTCGTCCGGGGGCTGGTTTTGGTCCGCGGAGTGGTCCGCCCGGTGCGGCTCGTCGGAGAGCTTGTAGGGGGACAGCTGGGACATCATGCTGATGGTCTTGTGGTTGTCGGCGTCGATGTGAGGCATGGTGGCGGCGGGCATGGCGAAGGGAGATAGCGGTGGGAGGCTTGTGGCAGGCGGTGCTGGTGCTGTGGGGGTTGTTGAGGTCGTTGGGCTTGGTGGCTGCTCCTGCTGCTGCTGCTGCTGGGCCTGCTTGGGAGAGATCCAGTTGGATTCGGAGACGGCCTTGAGGATCGGGCGCGGGTTGTTGTTGGTGGTGGTGGTGCCCGATGGGGGCGACTGTGATAGACTGTTGGAGTGGGAGTGGGAGCGCGAATGGGAGCTTGATGTGCGAGGGGGGATGGAGGTCGGTTCGAGCATGTTGGCGGCGGCGGTGTTATAATCTTGCGGCGACGACGACGATGACGTCTGCTTGATCTTTCCGCCGCTGCTGCTGCTCCGGCTGCGGTGGTGCCACGTCGAGGATGAGGCCATGGTGGTGCGGTGGCGTAGGCGGCGGGGCGCGCGAGAAAGTGAGAGGTTTGACCCTGGAGGATGGGTCGATCAGGTGAGGGGGCTATGGGAAGGAGGCAGCCAAATCCGATGGTCGGAGCACGCAGAATGGACGATGAGATGCGGAATGAGAGGTGAGTTGAATGAAGTGAGTGAATGAAATGGAACAAACGACGTGGCAGGCCTCACGGGGTCAAACAAGACATCAAATGCTGGGCGCCGCAAAAGCTGACGGCTGACGGCTGACCGAGGGTCAGTCAGTGTGTTTAGTGGTTTAGTGGTTCAGTGGCATGACGCTCGTGGTGGACGGGCCGTTGCGCAGGGGAAGAGACCCACTGGAAGACAGACAGGTGCATGTGCAGGTCGCTTTGTTGGGAATTCCATGGGGTACGATACGGAGTAAGTATTGCTACAGAGTATTGAGGTCTATCTGTACGACTATGTTGGTCTGACAGATGCTGTCTTGGGATGGAACAGTTGTTTTTACAGAGCTATTATTATCATGCACACAGGTCTCGTCTATGCGTGAGCAGTCAAGTGCATCCATTTGATGCCATGGTGATACAGTTTGTCAGTAGTGCTGTCCCTTATTCGTGTCCCTTACTAGTATTCGTACTAGCAGTTGTGTCCCTTTTTTTCATGTGATGCTGACTAAGAATGTAAAAAATGCTATTCGTACAAAGTTGTGCAGGGTAATCTATCCGAGTCAAGATCTCACCTTTTTGTCCCCACCGCATCTCATTACTCCTTACAGCACTTACAGCACTAACAGCAGTGAGTACCAAGTAATACTCCGTAGTATAGTTCCCAAGGCCGTTCCCCTGACAACCATCACCAACCGGCGGGTCGCAAGCAAAAATACAATCGTCTGCGAGCCCAACTCCCAGGCGGCCAATGTTTGTATATCGCCTTGCTGCTATTGCCATTGCCGTTAAAGTAGTTGCATGAAGGCGCATCCACATTAACTGGTCCTTCTCCAGGCCAAGCAGCCAAAGTCCTCTTTCACTTCTGCATCCCATCTCCTTCCTACATTCCTTTCACTTGTTTCTCTTACGACTTCCCCCCCCGCCATTCTCCCGTGCCCTCCTAAACAAAGACAGCATTGCAACTCACCTCGATGCATCATCCCGCTTGAATCAAACACACATATACACAAGCAGTCGTCTTCTCTTCTTCTTCTTTTTGCGCCGCGCTGGCTCACGGCCACCCTCCCTTCACACCCACACACACACACACACACATATATACACAGAGAGAGACTCGGTACGCCCGCCCACCATGGAAGCCCTCCTCTCCGTCGCCTTCGACAACCTCTCCTCCTACAATGGCCCCAAGGTCCGCAAGGGCCTTCGCCAGGTCGAGGGCCTCCTAGCCCAGATCTGCCTGTCCACCGACGCCAACTCCAGACCCTCGACGAGCGCATCGTCGACAACACGCTCCTCCCCGGACGACGACCGCCACGACAGCAGCGCATCCTCGGCCGCCTCGCCCCGCAAGGACCTCGCCGAGCTGTCCAACGACCCGGCCTTTCGCCAGTTCTTCAAGCTGCAGGAGGGCTTCGAGTGGAACGTCTCCATGCGCCTCATCGGCACGCTCGACCGACTCATGGCCCAGGGCACCGACGGCCAGAACGACCTGCTCATCCTGAGCGCGCTGGACCTCATCCAGGGATTGCTGCTGCTGCACCCGCCCAGCAAGACGCTCTTTTCCCGGGAGCAAAACATGAATGTAAGTCATCTCCTCCCCCATCGCCACCGCCCAACTCGCGAGCGCAGCGAGGTCCCGCCCTCCCCGCAGGGGACTGCCAGAGGCACAATCAATCAAGAACGAATACTAACAGGTGTGCGTGTGCAGCTCCTTCTTGACCTCCTCGAACCGTACAACTGCCCGGCCATCCAGTCAGCCACGCTGCTGACCCTGGTGGTGGCCCTGATCGACACGCCGCGCAACACGCGCACCTTCGAGGCCCTGGACGGCCTGCTGACCGTCACGTCGCTGTTCAAGTCGCGCTCGACGTCGCGTGAGGTCAAGCTCAAGCTCGTCGAGTTCCTGTACTTCTACCTCATGCCCGAGATGCCGTCCATCCCGCGCGCCGACCAGACCGACTCGCTGCCGCACATGCTGCAGCGCAGCCCCAGCAAGCTCGCCGGCGCCTTCCACTCGCGCGACGCCTCGTATGCTTCGACCGCCTCCTCCTCTTCTTCCTCGACCGGTGGCGGCACCCACCGTCGCAGGGCGGACAGCGACGCTAGCTGCGAGCTCTCCACCGCCGAGAAGCAGGAGTTCCTGGGCAGGTATCTGAGCAATGTGGACGATCTGGTCAGGGATCTTGGCAACTGTGCTCCCTTTGGCGGGGCTGTCTGCTAAGACTGCTTGACTCGACTCGACTCATATGTATAACCTCCTCACTTCTTCACTTCTTCCCTGTTCTTTTTTCCTTTTTCTTTTTCTTCCATCTTGGTTCTCTGTCCTTTCTAATACTGTTTCCTTTGTCTATTTCCTTGTGTTGTCTTTGCCCTTTTTGTTTTTGCTGGTATCGTATCGGCGTCGGGTCACATACTCGTTTTTCCTTGAGAATGATTTTCACTGCTGGCAGGTCTCTTTTGGAAGGATCATTATGTTTTTTTTTTTTGCTGCGAAAGGGGGAAAAAACCAGGACAGGCGTCTTTTCCATTTTTTATTGATACTAGATTTGACAATGACAATAACACGAATTGTTCGAAACCACCACCTAGCTGGGCTCTACTATTGCTGCTGCTGCTACTAATCGACTTTTTGAAAACGCCCTCAGCTACGGTCAACCCCCCTCTCGGCGCAGTACTTGTCCACCTCCTTGCGGAGCGTGTCTCTCTGCCGGATAGCGGCCTCCATGACCCTCTCGGCCGTGGGGCCCAGCCCCTCGGGGTGGTGCTTGAGCGACCGGGCGTGCACGTCGGTCATGTCGTCCAGCACGGCCACCAGCTGGTTGGGCAGCCAGGTGACGATGGGGCTGCCGCCCGTGGCGGTGGGGTGCGAGGTGCGCTTGAGGATGTACTCACGGGCGAAGCACCAGTGGCGCCAGCGGAAGTCGCGGACCTGGTCGAGGATCTGGACCCAGAGGGAGCGAGAGTTGCGGAGGAGGTCATTGTAGTGCTCGTCGCCCTCGGCAGCCTGCTGGTCGTTGGGGCCTAGGTTGAGCGCGTAGTCGCGCAGCCGCAGCTCGAGGGAGCGCTCCTTGACAAAGAGGAGGAAGCCCTTGTGGTTGCTGGGACGGTACTCGCGGAAGTCGCGCAGGATCTCAGTCAGCGGGGTGTCGGGCATGGGCACCTGGAGGAGGTTGTCCATGAGAGGCACCATGGAGTCGTTGGCGCCACTCTCGCCGCGGAAGCTCAGGGGTTTCCCGTCGTTGAGGCCCTCGTACACGACGCCGTCGGGGAACATGCTCTGCGAGGTGATGCCGAAGATGAAGGTGCGGAAGCTGGTGTAAGCCATGGGGCTGGACTTGGCCCACATAGTCTCCATGACGGCGTTGATCTTCTTGAGGGCGCCGAGGACGGACTCGAGGCCCGTGTTGAGCTGGGCGCGGGTGGTGGGGGACGGGGACTGCGGGCCTGCGGCAGCGGCGACAGCAGCAGCATCAAGGCTCTGCATCACGCCCGATACCAGGGCGCCCGAGTTCTTGACCATGTCGATGTGCACGAGGACGAAGCCCGCCTCGGAGGACGTGGGGTCCAGGCCGTTCTCAAAGGCCCGGATCAGACGCAGGTTGGAGTACTCCATGCCCTTCTTTGGGTCTTCGAGACGGTAGTTGTACAGGGCGTAGGAGCCGGCGTATTCCATGAAGGGTTTGAAGCCGCAGCTGGTCATGTAGTTAGCATACGTTCTCTATTTCTCTGTATCTGTGCGTATATATATATGTACTATACAGACATACTAGTAGTTGTAGTTGTAGTAGTAGTATGTACATGTATATGCGCATGGGGTGGTGGACTTACATCTCAGCACACTTGGCAATAGGATAGGAGATGCACCCAGGGAGGACCTGCCTCCCCAGACCATAGGGCTCCCCCTTGATGAAGCGGTGGTGGCACGGCTCGAGGAGGTAGGCCGACGCGAGGAACGAGTAGTCGCGGTACAGGGCGTTCATGACGGGGAGGTCGTCGCGGTAGGCCTCCATCTGAGCCGCCAGGTTGGGGAAGGAGCCCGAGTCGATCTCTTCGCCCAGCTGGTAGCGGGCCAGCAGGCCCGGTTCGCCCGATGCCATCTTGACGGGCATGCGCTGCAGGATGGACTCGAGGGGCGCGAACTCGGCGGGCAGATCGACGACGGGGTCGGCGCGGGGTAGGAAGCCCCGCGTCGTGGAGACCATGAAGGCGGGGAGGGACTTGTCGTGGGGGCGGGGGTCGTCTAGGACGTTGAAGGGGTGGGTGGGCTGGGTGGTGCCTAGGGAACCCATTGTGGATGTGTGTAGGGGTGTTTGTGTGTGTGAGTGTGTAAAGGAGTAGGAGTAGGAGTATGTCTGAGTGCGAGTGTGAGTGTGTATGTGTGTGTGTATGTGTTCAGGCGGTGGTGGGTATATGTGTAAGTGTGAGTGTGAGGGTGTTCAAGTGGTAGGGATGTGTGTGAGTGTGAACGTGAGGGTGAGTGTGAGTGGTAGGGATGTGTGTCGAGTGTGAGTGTGAGTGTAAAGGGGTAGAAGTGCGTATAAGTGCACGAGCAAGATGTATATCTTTTTGGAGGAAATTTCTCTTGGAAACAAGTTCACTCGACTTTTTCAAGGCTCTCGAAGCGGCGTCTTACTCTGAAGATGAGAAGAAGGAAGGAAAACCAAACCTCCTGCCCTGGCTCTCGACGCCGCCTATATACCCTCGTGGCCGGAATCCATTCCGGCCACGCACACCAGCACGCCCACAAACAGGCCCCTCCAAGGGCGGGGAAAGCCAAAACAGCGCGCACAGATAATGACCCCCCGTGAATCAGTTACATGATGGAAACCTAAGAATACGACAGGGACACGACACGATATGCAATCCAGAGCACACGGGGGAGGAGGACACACACATGGCGATGCATGCGCCGCCAACAGGAGTATCGCGTCGTTGTACCGTCACGGGACTGGACTGGAAATACATAGTCGAACACCAAAGTCAAACAAGAAAAAAACTGATATAACGAGAATTTCACTGTTCGCAATAGCAGATTGATCGATTGATATACTAGCAGTAGTCATTGATGATGAATCCAAGCATCGTGTGTGGTGCCTCCCCCCGGACAAAAAGGAGGGGGGATTGCGCGCCGCCCCACAGCCGGCTTGGCCGATGGTGCTCGGCATCTCAGGCCTCGAAAGTGGAGCATCATTGGCCGGAACGATTCCGGCCTCATCGGCGCCCGGGGGCCAGCGAAAAAAAATAGGACAAAGGAACGGCGAATTCCTTATCTACGGGGGAGTATAAACTTAACTTTAGGCGGAAAAACACAACACACGAGGGAGGGGTAACGCGTCCGCAGAATTGCGTTCAATGATAAGGAAACCCTAACACCATTCCTTGTTTGATCCAACGCAGCACATATCGTCCAGTACTCTTGATACACACAGATACACGCAGTGGTAATAGTTACTGCTAGTCGTTACTACTAGCATCTCACAGAGCGCGGAATGATTGAAACCATAATGTAATTCATTTCTCGTTGGTACATGTAACCCTCATTAATAAGCCCAGTGTCCTCCAAATACAATACAATGCATACAACGTAAGATCATAACGCAGAACATAACAAAAAGAGCAAGATCAATCTGTAAAAGTCTTAGACCCTGTCCAGCACAACGGTGCGGAATCCCCTCCTCCTCTCCAGGGCGGTGGAGTTGCCGTGCGTCAGGGTGCTAGTGACGGTCTGGCCTGACAGCGTCAGTGTCGCGGTCGACGTGCTAGTCGATGATGAGTGATCGGTCACGGCCGATGATGAAGTCGTTGTGGTCTCGTCACCCTCCTCGTCATCATCGCTGGCACTTGTGGTGGAAGAAGTAGACGAAGAAGAAGAAGATGTAGCGGAAGACGTCGCCGCAGTGCTTTCATCATCACCAGTGGCCGTGCGGGTGACGGTCGCGGTAGACGACACAGACGGGGAAGCAGACACGGAAGCAGCGGCCGAGGCCGGGACAGAAGTCGACGACGAGCCAGAAGTCGAAGCACTTCCTGCCACCAGACTGCCAGTCGGCGTGGAAGTCGCAGAGACAGAAGCAGAGGTGGCAGACCGAGTCCCCGTGGTAGTCAGCGTAAGGGTACGCGTGTAGGTCAGGGTCCTCGTCCGGGTGATGGTGCTGGTCGTCTCGCTGCCCGCGCTGTCCGTCCCCACAGTGGTGTATGTCGTGGCTGTCACGGTGGTGCCGGTGATGGTCTTGGTAGTTGTCACGAGGGCGACTTCTATTATCGTTGTCAGCCATTGTTCCTTCAATGTACAAGTACAGAGAGAGAAAGCAACTTACCCAAGGTATCATCGCTGGCACTTGTAGTCTCGGCAGCAGAAGAAGAAGTCTGTGTCTCTGCAGTGTCAGCAATCGCAGGGGAAGAAGTGGTACTCACCTGTGCTGCTGTGCCATCCGCAGGAGCGACAGTCAGAGTCGTGGTGATCTTGACGACGCCAGCGGTAGTGGTGCTCCCGCCACCGCCTAACAAGCTGCTGACCACGTCCTCGAGTTCCTGGAGCTTGGACAGAATGTCCTCGAGCTCGGACTCGGGCACGGCGACAGTGGACGAGGCGGCCGCGCGCCTGGCCAGCCCGATGGAGTCGGCCACCGTAGAGAAGGCCAGGTCACGCGGGTTGCGGGTCGCCAGGGAGGCGGCCGGGGGGATGGGGATGAGAGGGCTGGCGGGGGAGGCGGCGAGGCCGGCGAGGGACTGGATGAGAGACATGATGTATGAGATATGAGAGTAGTTAACAAGAACGAGGATATGTTGTGGGAGAGTGTATAAGTGATGTGGTGATAGTAAGAAACAAGAATATATAGGTATGTGTTGAGGTTTGCTGTGAGGTTCTCTGTGAGCGAGAAGAGTGTAAAGGAAGAGAAAAAAGGCCTTCAGCCAGGTCCCATCTCTCGCCTACTTATAGCAAGATCCGTTTAACCATGATATTTTTTCCTCTATACGTTCTTGACCTGGCTTTAGCTTCGGCAGTATAATTGAGCTTCTCAATAGCTTCTTTTTCCCAGGGTAGCAACGCATACCGGTCTCACGTTGCCCATGTCTCACATTTTCCACCACGGCACTTATCCGCATCTGCCCTACTGCGCATTCCATCCAGCACCACCACGCTGTTTCTACCACCTATTCAAATGGCTGCTATTACTTAGTACTTAACGGTTGCCCTGGCAGAATTTCCAAATAATATCTCCGAGAGGAGGGGCCGGCGTGTCGTCATGTATCCGCGGGTTGCAACGGTGACGAGACCCGTTGGGGTGGTCTCATGGCCACGAGGCCCCGTCTAGACCCGAGGCATCCATTTCACACGATTGACAGCAGTGTTGCATGTGAGCTGCGCGAGTTCCAATGCAAACATGCACGGTCACATTGTTAGGCCACTGGTATAAGTATGTGTGTACGTACATACAAGCATGAATGAGTGCTCAGTGCTAGATGAGCAGGTCTTGCAACGCCTCATCCAGAGTCCTTCCCTCCCGGAGAGCTACGGCGCTCCCCTTCTTCGGCAGACCAACCTTGTTGTGCCACACGACCCTCATCCCGGCGTCAGTCGCACCCTGGACATCGCCGGCACTGCCCGCCACAAAGAGCGCCTCGTCGGGCGTGACGCCTAGCTGGTCGAGGATGGCTCTGTACGCTTGCGGCGCAGGCTTGTAGAAGCCGCTTTCCTCGGCGGTGACGGCCTTGTGGAAGGTGAACTCCCGGCCCGACGTGGCTGCGCTGGTGACGGCCCATTCGGCCTTGCGCACGGCAGCGCGGCCCAGTTCGACGGAGCAGTTAGTCACCACCCCGAGGTGGTAGCCGCGCTTACGGAGCTCGAGCAGCGTCGGGCCCGTCTCGGGCCACGGCTTCAGCAGGAGGGCACCCGTTGTCTTGACCCAGTTGGCCAGCAGGGCCTCCGGCGCGGAGGCTGGCAGTCCGACGTCCCGGGCTGCCTGGCGGACGCAGTCCTCGTAGGGAGCGTAGGCACCGCCGTCGGGCAGATTGAATGTGATTTCTAGGTAGCGCTGGCGCCAGGGACGGCCCTCGGACGAGGAGCCCGACGGGGTGCAGGCATCCCAGAGGGTCCACGAGTTGAGGAGTCCTGTTAGCAAGTCGAAGATGATGGCTTTAGGTCGCCAGTCGCCGAAGGGTGTAGCTGGGTTAGACATGGTGTCTATCAATCAGGACAGTTGTAGTGATTGTCCAATGTTGCACTGGCGATGTTCTTAGAGGCTATACTAAATGATTGCTGACGCTCTATTAGTACGGACATGTGTCCAAGGTCGGTTATATCCAAAGACCGGCTGGTGCTCTATTATTAATGCAGCCGTCGATCCCGTACCGACCCGATTGCAGTGAGCAGTAGTAGTGGTCTCGTGATGGAATCGTGCCCGTCATTTTTCTGCTGCAGTCTCATAGGCCTCATGTAGAGTACGGAGGGAATATAGGCAGGGTGGGTGGGTGCATGTTTGGCGTCATGGTGGGCACGAGCAAATGTCAAAGACTGGCCAGAGCCGAGCGCTGCTGCGGTGTGTTCAATGTTCAATGTTGGATAGTTTGCAGGGATCCGTGAACGGGGCGGCGTTGCGACGTGACTGGTGCCAGTGCGGTAGTATTAATACATTGTCAAGTCCCAACTAGAAGAGCCCAGAGGGTGTCGTGGTGTGGTCGGAGGGGGCGCGCAAGGGGGCCAAGGGAATACGGAGTATTACTCGTGGTCACGATACGCGGTAGGGGAGAGGCGGAACGAGGGCGATGAGTGGCTCAGCGTTGCAGCGATGAGTGCGGTGTGCTGAGATGAGGGAGGAAGCTAGAAGCAAGATTCTGTTGGTTTCTGTCTGGAACTTGCCATCACGCTGTACGAGCGAACACAAGGAAGTACCGGATTGGATTGGATTGGATTCGATTGCTGCGGATATGGGGAATGGGTAACGTGACGGCGTCGGAGTATCGAAGAGGGAAGGAACGACTATTACGCAATGACGGCAATAGGACAGGAGGTTCGTACCTTCCTTGGCCCGTAATACCTTACTTGGTTCCGCACCAAGAGTCTACGCCTCCATTACGGAGTACGGAGTCAAGGAGTCTACAGCGCCCCGAGGGTTGAGGGCTACAAAGCCACTGAGGAAAGCGGAAAGGACAACGGTGCGCCTACCAGCCAGCCAGCCAACTCTGTCAGCAGCCAACCTTGTCAGCAGCAACAATGAGGCAAGGCGGGCAGGCAGAGACAAATGAGGATGAGGCGAGGCAATGTGAGGCAGAGAGAGGTTGAGAGGCAGAGGCAGAGGCACCAGACAGAAGAGACAAACCTGCATAAAGTTGTGCGCGGGTATTGTGTAAGCAGCGCTAGTCTACAACGGGCAAGGCGGCGCGCATAAGACGAGCCGGGACCTCGCGCGCAACTCCTTGAAAGGCCCGACGGGAGCAGAAGTCGACTCGTCTGGGGATCAGCCCCATGCCAGCGCCATGAGAGACCGAGAGCAAGAGAGAGAGAGAGTGCGAAACCTTTTGGCCATTGTGCGCGCCCACGCGGCCCCAAAATGAGGATGAGACCACCAACAAGGGCCACACACACAACGCAACGCAATCCCCATCTCGCTTGCCCTCTTGTCTCCCCCTTCCCCATCCCCCCGAGCCCAGAAACTCAACCCTTTGACTTTTAGCCTTGACTCCATCATCACCATCATGATTGCCGCTGCACCGTGACCACCAGCCCCCCTGACACCACCAAGCCTCACACCCGCCCATCACCACAATCATCAAACGCCCGACTCGCTAGCGGGGGGGACCTCTCTGCCGGTATCAGCCCAGCACCACCAAAACCCTCTGCCCGGTTGTCTGACCGCCAACATTAAACCCGCTCGCTCTCTCTCTCTTCTCTTCTTCTCTCCATCCATCCCCATCCACAGCCCGCACGCACTCTAAAAATTATCCACGCAACCCGGCCCCATCCGCGCACCCCCCAAATTCTCTCTTGCTCTTTGATTCTTTTCTTCTCCCTCGAACTTTTCGCCCCCCTCCCATTCTTCTTTCTTCTCCATCCATCATCACCAGCCAACCAACCAACCAACCATCGTCGCAACCAAACCGAACCGACGCGTCTTGTTTTGTATCACCACCACCCATGGCTCCGACTACCAAGCCAGCAGCAGCTGCTGCTGACGGAGCACGCCGCAAGTCTGGCAGCAGCAGCAAGCCCAGCCTCGTTGTCAAGCTGTCCATCCGGCCGTCAAGTCTGCGCGACCTCCTCCAGCAGGACAAGGATAAGCTGTCCACCACCACGACTAAGACGGACGAGGACTCGTCCACCCCGGCGCCCCAGGGCGAGGATGACGTCGATGTCAAGCAGCAGACGCCCGACTCGGCCTCGACGACGCAGCCCGCTGCCAACGACGCCAACAATGCATCCGACTCCAACGCCGCGACCCCCCAGGCAGACAACGGGACCCCGGCCCCGGGGGCTATGGGCCCCCCGGCCGACGGTCCCAAGAAGAAGGGCGTCAAGCGCTCGGCTGCCAATGCCAACGGCGGCACCGGCGGCGACAGCACCCCCAAGGCGCGCGGAAAGCCCGGCCCCAAGAAGAAGCCCAGACTGTGCGTACCATCCTCTCTTTCCCTCTGGTTCAATGAACTACGCGGACGCGTACAGGAACGCATTTACTGACTTGACTTTGACCCGCAGTGAGGACGGCACCATCGATGGCAACCGCCTGTCGGGCGTCCACAAGCTAGGCCCCAAGGCTAACATGGGCGCCATCAATGCTGGCCTGCGCGCCCTCGACCGCACCGGCAAGCCCTGCCGCCGCTGGGCAAAGGGCGGCTTCACCCTCAAGACCTTTACCGGCGTCGTCTGGGAGGTGCCCCGGTGGACCGCCCCGCCCAAGCCCTCGACGGCCGACATCGACCCGGACGCGTCGGCTGTGCCCTCGGCCGCCGACTCAAGCTCCAAGGAGAACAAGGACGCCACAGCCACGAGCACAAAGCACCTCAACGGCGACGGCGCAACGTCCAACGCCGACGCTGCGGGTGCGGACACGACCATCGCAGATGTCACTCTCGCCGACGCGACAATGGCCGACACTACCGTTGCTGATGCCACTGTCGCGGACGCCACCGCCGTCGAGGATAATAACAGCGGCGGCGACGTCGAGATGCGCAGCGCAGCTGACAGCGTACCCACCTCGTCGCCTGCCCCGGTGGCCGTCTCGGCTGCCTCATGAGTACTTGCCAAGAACTCTTTTCCTTTCTTCCACCCATATATAATTCGCTCTTTTTCCCTTCTTATCTCGGGGTTTATTTGGGGCACTCTACATCCGTGGCTGGGACCACGATCCTTGCCATCTGACGCACACAACATAGCCTTTGTTATGTGCTTTTTTCCCCCTTCCTTTAGTTTTGAAATGCGCGGCGCTCTTCCATTGTTCTTCGATTCGCTTTTCTACCTTGCTTTTTTCTTCTTTTTCCTACGGCACGTACTACGACGGCAACATTTTGATTGGGAAACATCACGGGAGGATTTGGTGGTACAAAACAAAAACAAAGAGGAGTTGGGGCACTTGGGTTTTCTTTCTTTCTTGGTCTTGCCCAAGGGGACTTTTCAGCCCTTGGGTGTGTATTAGGTTGCGGTTTTTCTTTATCGGTTCGTGTAGAAGTATTACTGTATCATGGGAGGAGCATAGACTCGTTTTGATTTGGTTTTCAATCAATGAATGTACAAGACATGCATTGTATCCAGAGGAAGTAAGTCCGTCCCCTCTGAAGTGATTTGGACGGAGTAGTGTATGAGGGTCGGGTATGGCGGCGATGGACGGATCATGGTCGTTGTCGTTGACGTTGGGATGTCCTTAGTCAGCAGGGTCAGATGGGAAATGGGAAGGCGACCAACTAGAGAAAAGGAGGGCTTATTGGTTCAACCGGATGGCTTGGGTACTGATATTGATTTCTCATTCATTTGGGACAAGGCAAGAGATATGGGAGGGGGATGATATGGCTTACCTGGCTTACCTGGCTTGCTTGGCTTGGCCTGGAAATGCCCTCGTGACGATGATCAGATAACGTCTTATCCTGGAGGGGGCAACCCGGGCTGATCACATAGTGGACGAGGACGCTAAACAGGGACCTTTGCCCATAATAAGAGTATCTACTGATAATAATAATAGTAGCTACTAGACCTTGTACGAGTAAGAGTCTGAGTCCTTTGGAGTGGACTCGACCCAGAGATGGATAACGCAATACATGCGCCCTGTCTCTTGCCCCGCGGCAGTTGGCCGGCATCGGGGCTTCGCTTGTTTGAGGGTAAAGACATTGGACTAGATGGGCACTGGTTTATCTACAGACTGACCATTTCCATAGAGATGAAGACACGTAAAACCCCCATGATGATGCTTCTACAGACGAGATGGCCAGGTCATCAAGGTGAGGGGGTTGGGAATGGTGTTCTCGTCCGTGGCCATGATGCCGTAATCGAGCGGGTCATATAACGTGACGGCCTGGCTGTCCATGCAGATACCTGCTACTCCGTATTACTCGTAACTCCGTATTGGCCCATTGGACCAGTTGACCAGTAACGACGTAAGTAACGCTGCCGGCTGTCGTATGCAACTGGACTCGCCCGCACCTCCCGCTGCCAGCTGCGCTATCTACAGTACGTTGTCTACGCTGTCTACTACGCTGTAGTGCTCCTAAGACCTGCTTTGGGCTTGGGCACAAGACGACTAGAGACAACCTTGGTAGACAGAGTACCACCATCCCATCAAACTCTCCTTCCTTCTTCTTCCCTCTCACTCTCTCTTATTCTCTCTGTACCATCCCACGCCATTCTTACAAATTCCACAAAAAACCGAGAGAGAGAAGACGGACAAAGTTACGCTGCATGCGTGCTAGCCACCGTCAAATCAATCCCGGGCGAGGTATTACGGAGTACGGTACGAGTACGACTGGGCTCACTGGAGTACGAGTACAGTACTGAGTACTTGACTCTCGTAGGTTCCCAGTCCCACTTCTCCACAGACAGACAGCAACAGCAGCAAGTGCCAAGCAGCAGTCAGTCCGACCCCGTGCCCGCGGTGGCTTGCTAAGGTTCCAGTTCTGTAGACGGTTACCGTCACTGCCAGCCAGCCAGCCAGCAACACACCAGACAAGACAACCTGAACCCACGCACGCAGCAGCACAACCCCCGGGCGATTGGAAGGGCGAGACACACACACTCCCGACCCGACGCCAGCAAGAAGCCTTTCCCTTTCCCATAACCTCCTTGGCCAGGTAATAATACACATCCCATCCTATTCACACACAATCCCTCCTCCCCCCCGCCCATTCATAC
>FYEU01000292.1:879609-982692 GCA_900188575.1 Geosmithia putterillii | reverse complement strand
CAACAAACATGTCAGACCCAGACTCACCATCATCATCATCAGACTACCACCACACCACAGCCAGCACCACGACATCCTGGCCGCTCGGCCCCCCCGTTCTCCCCCAGCTGGCGCTCTACCGAACCGACAGCCCCGACGACACCGCAGGCACCAGCGGCGCAAGCACGAGCACAGCAGCAGCAGCAGCAGCCGCCGCCGCCGCCGCAGCGAGATTCGTCCCCGTCTTCTCGCGGCCCCTCCCAGCACGCTACTCCCCCGTCTCCTATGAGCAGCCGAGGGCGCCGCCGCCGCCCGTCACGACGTCATCGCACCACCAGCGCCAACACAACCGTCACCACCACCACCACCACCACCAAGCGTCCTCCACCATGACCACCACATCCCAGCAGCATTCTCCCTTCGCGAGCGGGGGCAGGCCTCCGCGATACCCCCAACGCTCACGCCTCTTCCGCGCCTCTCCGGCCAACCTCGATACCGTTCTGTACCCCCCGCACAGCTACTACGACGACTATGACGATGACGACGACGATACAGCAGACCCCGGGGCCGACTCGCCGGTCGACGATGCGGCAACAGACGCCGCGGGGGCTGACCCCTCCCACCGTCATCACCAAGTACCCTTCTTCGTCCCCACATATCTCACCAACTCGGTCTACATGCAGCAGCTCCAGCGGGAGCACGCCGACAGGCCGCGCACCAGGCAGACCGCCAAGCAGCAGGGCCAGCAGGCAAACGGACATGTTACTGCTGCCGCCGCCAACCAAGCCGCACTGCCGGCAGGCTCGCACCGTGGACTCTCGCACTCCGTCGTCGAGCGTGGCGGCGCTGCTGGTCACGAGCAACAGCAGCAGGAGCCGCTGATGCCCCTCCCCTCGAGGTGGAGTAGGAGTGACAGGGCGCCTGGTATCGGCATTGACCGCAGCAACGTCCTGCGGTACACGGGGCCGAAGCACTACCACAACCGGGAGCACGAGGCGTCGGCCGTTCGGGCAAACTACCCCATGCCCCCGCAGTGTGGCATCTACTACTACGAGGTCATGATTCTGGATGGCGAAAGAGACGAGTGCGTACTCCCCCCCGGGGATCTAGTGAGGACCTAACGACAAGGATGATCTGGCTGACAATGAGGTGACATAGTACGACCATCGCCATTGGCTTCGCGACTAAGACTGCGGAACTGTCCCGCCCAGTAGGCTGGGAGCCCCAGTCGTGGGCATATCATGGGGATGATGGCCGCTCGTTTGCAGAGCACAATGTTGGGAAGCCCTTTGGCCCGACGTTTAATAAGGGTGACGTCGTTGGCTGCGGCGTCAATTTCAAGGACAATACTGCCTTCTTCACCAAGAATGGCATTCTCATAGGTACGCACTCTCTCTGCTAATATCTCTCCCGTGCACTTTAGATGTAAAGACTAACCAGCATAACAGACACCGCATTCCACGACGTCAACTCGAACAAGCGGGTGTTGTACCCCGCCATCAGCCTTAAGAAGCCCCGGGAGATTATCAAGGCCAACTTTGGCGAGGAACCCTTTGTCTTTGACATCGATCAGATGACGCGGTTACAGCGGGACAGTGTGCTCGATGACGTGGCCGCCATGAGCACGTCACAGCTCGAGCCGGGTATCTCGTCCGAGACGGACCTGGTCCAGGCACTGGTGCTGCAGTTCCTCCAGCACGACGGATACGTTGACACGGCGAGGGCATTTGCCGAGGAGATGAAGATGCAGAAGGCATCGCTTAACATGGACCCGGATGTCAAGGTTGGGGGTGTGAGCATTAAGGATGATGACGAGGCTAACCAACGGCAACGTGAGTTCCCCAACCCCCCCTGGGTAGATTGATACATAACGATCGAGTAGAAGGGGGCGAGCACTAGGAGAACAAGGAGAGTGAAGGAAGAATGCTAACGTGACTCGACAGGCATCCGGAGTGCCGTATTGGAGGGAGACATGGACAAAGCCCTCAAATACACCAAGACATTTTACCCCAAGGTCCTACCCGCTAACGAGGGCGTGCACTTCAAGTTGCGATGCCGCAAATTCATCGAGATGGTGCGACGCGCAGCTGAAATGAGCGATGCGGAAGCAGGAGAGACAACACCGACCGCAGCGGCAACGCTGGCGACATCAAAGAATAAGAAGAATGGCCTGGTGGCGCTGACGGACCCGATCCCCTCGCATAAGATGGACATGGATCTGGACCAGGGCGTCAGCCTCACGGAGCAGGACGAGGGCAACGGCCATCACGACACCGAACAAGAAGACGATGAGGATGACGAGGATGAGGATGAAGATGAGGACGATGGCGGAAGCCACGTGGTGGCCCTCTCGTCGCTGGAGCAGGACATTCTCCAGTACGGACGGACCCTACAGGCGGACTACGGGCAGCAGGACACCCGGGGCGCCAACGGAACCGGAAACGGAACCGGCAATGGCAGCACTGGAACTGCAACCAGCAGCGGCAACAGCTTCTCGGCTGGCCTGGAGGAGATATGGGCCCTCATGGCCTACAAGAACCCTCTCCGCGAGCCAGGAGTTGGGCACCTTCTCGATCAGAAGGGGAGGGTGCAGGTGGCGGAGGAGCTCAACTCGGCTATTCTCTGTAAGTCACGCCAACCACAGCCCACTGTTTTCACCCCGGGAGATATCACCACCCTGGGAAGATTCTACCTGCCTGGGAAGAACCAGGTGCCACCCTGGGAAGAATTAGGAGAAAATGAAGATGAAGGAGTGCTAACACGGAAACTACAGCCTCACTTGGGAAATCTCCCCGCGCAGCCATCGAAAAGGTTTATGCCCAGACGTCAGTGCTCCTCGATGAGCTGAGGCGCGATGGGGGTGTCGGGGCATTTGTCTCGGTCGAGGATGCGCTGGACCCGGGAGTGTGATGTAGATGATTCTTTCTACGCCGCTCCGTATACGTTGCTACAGGCTCATATCCACCTAGTACTGAGTACCTAACCTTTAGTAGTAATGGTAGTATGGTACTCAGACTTGGACTCGGGCTTGGACTCTTGGAACTCTTGGGACTCTTGGGCATTGCTGGGTGTGTGCTTTTTGTTGTTACTTTACTCCGTGCACTACTAGACTCTTATATTCCTACACACGCACGCACGGCCTGGCCGGTTATATCAATCACTGCTTACTATGTTGTATGTTTTGGGTGGGGCGTTACGTTTGGGTTGATACATTTGCTACAGTAGTAATTGACTGATTTGGCTTATGGATCCTTGATCGGGGTTGATTCTTGGTTACTACCGCACAGAGTGTCATAGTTATATAGTCTGCTAGTTCGAATTAGATGACTCCAGTGTGGTCCTGAACTGGGCTGGATGCTTCGACTGCTTAGCTCATGGTTCATTCGCCGGTGAATCGACTGCTGCTGAGGGCTGGTTGAATTCCATATTGACATTGGTACATTGCTCTATCTGGCGGGGCACAGCCCACGTAGTATTCGTACAGATGATCCTCCTGTATACATCTTCATGCCCCGTTTCCTTTCCTTAGACCCAGTCACCCTAGTCCCCTCCCCGTCAAGGCCCTTCGACCCAGCAGTAGCGATACAACCTCTCGCGGTGGGCGACCAGGTTGTCGTACTTGCCCAGGGCGACGGCCAGGCTCTTGTCCTGCCAGACGAGGTCCGAGGCTGTGGCTGTGACGGATGGCGACGACTTTTCCGAGCTATTGCTGCCGCGGTCGATGTCGCCCGGGCCCAGCAGAAGCCAGGTGTATGCGAAGACGTCGGCGTCGAACACGCCCGGGGACTGGGCCTGGCCCGAGGCCGAGAACCAGTCGGTGTCGCCAAGGAGGGCGGACAGGGCCTCGAGGGCCGAGTCGGCGTCCTCGAGGAGCTGGCGGGGGTCTATCGACGGGCGGCGGGTGGTGGAGAGGATCTCGGCGGTGGCGGCGGCGCGGAGCTGCTGCGACAGGGGGTAGGCGAGGAGGGGCGAAGAGGAGAGGTATAGTTTGTGGAGGAGGGGTTGGTTGGCTGGGTTGAGGTAGAGGGAGTAGAGCTAAAAACGAAAAGGGAGACTGGTCAGCTGTTTTCTTTGCCTTCTTTATATATACAACGTGTGTGCGTGTGCATACCCAAGCTGGCCGGATGGATTGGGCCATGAGCGATCGGTAGGCGTCTAGGCGCAACGAGGCCGAGGAGAAGGGCTCGTCCACCTGAAGGGGACGCGAGGCGTTGGCCTGGGCATACTGGAGGATGGCGTCGCCAGTAAGAGGTCGGGAGGAGGATTGTGTCGAGGAGGAGGAAGAGGAGGAGGATGGCGTCAGGAGAAAAGGGAGGGCGCCCGACGGCGAGGCGTGGTTGTTGGAGGCCACCACGTCGACCTGCACGCCCGATATGCGCAGGACGGCCTGCCACTTGAGGCACCAGGGGTTGAAGCTGGGCGCGTCGGTGTCGGCGCCGGCAAAGACATGCAGCACCGGCCGCTGCCGCACGGGGTCGGGCGCACCGCAGGGCAGAGGCTCGGCCTGGTAGACGGCCAGGGGGAACAGGTTGAACAGGGTCCGCACGGGGGCCGGGACGGCCAGCCAGCCGCGCTGCGGGTGCCCGGCGTCTGCTGATGCCACGGCCATTTGTGTGGTCTGGTGTGGTCTGGTGTGGTCTGGTGTGGTCGTCGGGGTGGTGCTGGATATTGGGCGGCGGTGTGGTGGTGGTGATGTGGCCGGCAGTACGGTTACTGTAGTACCTTAGTAGTAATAATATTAAGGTAGTACGGAGTAGTAGATCATCAAAAACAGGCCGACGTTGTCGCGCCAGCATTGCCAAGCAACCAAGCGAGCTTCAGCCACATATTGACTCGGCATATTGTGTGGCTGTGCGGGTATGCGGCTGTGTTGTGTGGCGTACTGCGCGAATCGGTGGGGACGCAGTGGGGATTCATCGATAAGCATGTGGGGATCAAAGTATCAAGTGTCAGGACTCGGGAGTGAACTTCAACGAAATATCACCATATGGCTAGCAGTTTGGATTGACAAGAAAAAGGAAGGGAAATCGGTTGTTTTGGATATGGAAAAGGAATCCAGCTTTGAGATATTTAGCTGGTGACAAGAATGTTACGTGTGAGGGCAAACGTTCTTGGTTGCTCTTGCTGATTGCCCTCCAGTCCCTTTGCTCCTTCCCTCCCATGGGTTCATCGCACGAGGAAGGAACTGGCAGAAGCAAGTGGCAGAAGCAAGAATTGGCAGGTGCATCAGAAGGTATAATGATATTTCCCGGATGAATCCCACGGATAATGGCTCCGACTATCCCCATATTCCAGCTACGTCGGTAATAGCCCCGAGCCATCCCATTTCATTCATTTCCTACAGAGTTCGTGAAACTTGGCCTCGAGCAGCACTCATGCTCATTCCTGGCACGGGAGGCACCGGAACGATTCATTCTCCGCCCCATCTTCCTACTTGCTGGCGGTCTTTGGCTCGCAAAGGCGTCCTAGTTGAGCTTGCCTCATGCACACGCCTTCAATAGTAGCCAATCCATGCGGGCATGCGCCGTCTCTATTGGACAGCATATATGCAGCCTCCTCGCGGGCTTACAACCTGGCTTCCGCCTCTTCCCCTCCATGTGACATCCCGAGTTGCCTTTTAGTAGAGAGGTTTCCCGCGAGAGCTGCTCTCTTCACACCCCTCACCCCCTGCCAAGGTGATGATGGCTTCGACATCTCATGGGCCCTCGAGGCCGCAAGACAACCCAATCACTACGTCCCGCCAAACTGCTCCCATGCCACAGACTATCTTAGAACCCATTACCTACAAAGTGCTGTGGGTGTGTATGTTGGAGCTGGAAATGAGCGCCGCGGAGGGCATGCTGGACGAAGAACACGATCCACCACTATTTTCACCACCGCCAACTGACAAGAACTACTATATATTCGGCCAAATAGGGGACCATAATGTCGTCGTTGCGGGGGGACTCCATACGGGGAGGTCCATGTCTGAAATCGTCAACCAGGCCGTCATGTCATTTCCGACCCTCCAAATCGGTCTCTTGGTCGGGATTGGGGGCGGCGTGCCAAAGGAGACAAGCAGCGGCATGCTCCGACTCGGCCATGTGGTAGTCGAAAACCCTTCCGCAACCCATCCTGGTGGGCTGTTTCTTGGATCCATATCATCCCGAGGACGTCGGGTTCCATCTAGGGCAGCGATGGAGCCTCTCTCGCCGCCTGCCCAACCTCTTATCGATGCTTCCCTGGCGCTGAAAGTATACCGGGAGAAAGCAGACCGCGATCCCATCTTTCAAGATGCTCAGAGGCTTCAAGCTCACAGCGACCGATTTGAATCTCCAGGAGTCACAAAAGACTACCTCTACCCACCCGATTATGTCCACCAGAAACGAGGCCTTTCTTGTGAAGAGGCTCGGTGTAGCCCCGAAAGCCGTCTTGAGAGACCAACCAACCAGAAAGACGAATCCTTCGTGACTGTGCATGAGGGGACGATAGCATATACTGAGTTCTTTCCCAGTGATGGGCTAGCAAGGGACAGGTTGGCAGGGAAGAACGGCGTCCTATGTTTTGCCTTGGTCGATATGGCTTCTCCTATGGCATTCCCATGCATGGGAATCCGCGGTATCGCCGACTACTGTGACACCCACCGAGACAAATCCTGGAAGGGCTATGCTGCCGCTGCCGCGGCTGCCTATGCAAGGCAGCTTCTTCTCCGTGTTCCCAAAAGTGATCTGTACAGGCAAGTTCACCTCGAAGTTGCCGTTACGGCACGTATACTGATAGCTGCATTCTGAATGCAGATTTCAGGGAGCCCTTGGAACTTCAGTCCAGGATGTCCGAGGGGAATCAGAAACAAAGCGTGCGTTAAAAAACACCCGCGAGTCAACTATGGTGATGGAGGCTCACTATTTTGCAGAATTTGTGTCATATGGAAACAGCATTCCGTTCCTGGATGGATACTCCGATGTTTTTGACGAGCTGAGGCGCCGTCTGGATCCTACAGACCGACCTCGTCGCCCTCCACAAAGAGCATCGGTCTTCGGAATGCTTGATACTAGGTATAACTCGTCACATAACCGTCTACGCGCCTATATAATCTAACTGGCCTCAGGATCCTGGAGGTTGCACAGGCTCATGTTGACTGGCTGAAAGAAGACTACCCGGCAACATCAATACTCTGGGTCGATGCTAGTAGCGCCGAGTACTTCCGACGATCATATTCCTCCATTGCCGAAAAATACAATATCCCTGGGATTGAGAGTGACAGTACCGAGTTGGTACCACTGATCAAAACCTGGATCGAGAATGCAACCCATGGAAGGTGGCTCATGATTGTTAGCCATGCGGACAAGTTGCAACTGTCGTCGAGATCGCTGGAAAAAGGCATTGATGAGAATTCTCCGATCAGCCTCGAAAGCTCCTTGCCTGACTGCAACTGCTGCGATGTCTTGGTCTTGACGACGAACAAAGATGTAGCTGCTGCCATGGTGGGGGGCCAAGAGCCGATCGAAGTTCTTGCATCGGCAGAGGCTGCGTTTGAAGACATGGTCTATAGGAGACTCCAGGGAGCCAAGTCAACCTTTGAAGACCGCAGAACATTGTCAGCCCGTCTGGGATATATTCCATCTGCCCTCCATCTGGCAACTGCATTGATTCAATATGAGGGCATGACAGTAAGCGAATATATCCTACGACTGGAAGAGAGCGATCAGGAGACGGTGACCAAGCTCAGCCAGGATCTCGAGGTGATGGATCGAGATTTGAGAGTCCCCCGGGTGGTGATGGAAGCTTGGCTGCTTTCTTTTCAGAAGCTCGACCCGTGTGCCCGCGATCTGCTATGCTTCATGAGCGTCTTCAATCCCCAAAACCCCCTTTTGGGCCTTTTGTTCTATCACAGAGATAGAATGATGCCTCAGAGCCAGTGGGACGCTATGAAGGAGGCACTGAAGCTGCTGAAAAGGCTCTCTTTCTCGAAAAGTGACGACCACGAGCTCCGCTCCGACATGCATCCCCTTGTGAACTTGGCGACACGCAAGTGGCTTCATGTCAACGCAAAAATGGGATACTTCCGTGGGGAAGCGCTCGCATCCATGTCGATGTTGTTCCCCATTATGAGGAGTGACGAGCTACTTCCGTACGCATACTCGGTACTCGGATTGAAGGATGATCTATCGGGGGATGAGACGTTAGGAGAGGCGTGGCTTTTCCACTCTATGGCTTTCTTCTTTTCGGGGAAGGAGAAATGGGACGAAGCAAAGAATCTAAGTACGAAAGCGATCAAGATTCGAGAAGAGTTACTGGGGGCGGAGAACCCATTGACATTGATCAGCATAGGAAACTTCGCCTTTATCCTTGGTCAACAAAAACGATGGCACGAAGCCATAGCTTTAATGGAGGACCGGGTAGTTGGGGTATTCGAGAAACAGCTTGGAACTGACAGCCATGAAGCAGTGGCGAGCATGAGCAATCTAGCAAAAATGTATGCAAGGGTAGGAAGACTGGAAGAAGCCGGGAAACTGGGAGCAAAGGTAGTGGAGACTTGCAAGAAGATGTTCAAGGGCCCAGATCTTGTTATATCCACCATTATGAACAGGATGATGGAAATGTATGAGAGCCATGGCTGGAAAGGAGAAGCATACACGCTACGGCTAGACATAGCAAAGATGGAGGCACAAACCTTGTCGGATACTGACGAGATCCGGTCTGACGAGACCCGATCTGTTGAGGCCATTGACCCTCAGTCGACTCCAAGTGACGATCCTCCAGCCTACCACGCAATACCGCAGGCAGCACCATCTACAGCCCTGACAGAAGCAGATCCAGACGATGCGAGAAGGCTCCAGGCGGCACAGACAATCGAGGTTATCGGTGCGGGCCGTGCCATCGACGAAATAGAGTCGTCGGGTTCAGATGACGATGATATTGGCCGACGAGGTATGAATGAGATGGCCAGCATAGGGGTGACTTACCGAGCGCTCATCCTCGAAACTTTGATCCAAGAGGATCAATTCATGGCGCTCTGCGAGGAGGCGATGAGCCGGGTGGGGAGAGCCGAGTTCATGGGGAAGCTTCAAGTGCTGTTGCAAGGGTTCTACAGGGACTTGCTGGCGGACCTCGGTGTACTGGAGAAGACGGGAAGCAAAGCCGAGAAGTGGATGGCCAGAGTACTTGGTAATGGTCGGGGGAGCGGCAACAGGCTTGCAGTCCGACTACAACAAGTGAGAAATGAGCCAGGAAGTCCTTGGCGGATCGCCTTGATGGGTAAGCAGTCTGTTGAGGGAAATCCAGCGAGCCTGGAGCTGGTGCTGGACGAAGAGGGCCCAGTGGACGCGCAAGGAATAAAGCCTGATGATTCCGCGTCTCACCAGTCTGAGACGGAAGCAACAAGCTCAGACGACGACGGCGGCGACGGCGACTTGCTCTCAAAGATAACCGAGTTCCCATTCAAGTCTGAGCTCCGGGATTTCCTACGACAGTTCGAGTCTGTCCGGACGCTCCGAGCAGATGTGATGATGATGATGCTACCCCCGGACATTGAGCATGTTCTCTTGTCGATACCCAAAGAGCATATACGGGTGTCGCGTGAGCAGGACACATCGTTGCTCAACGGGATCAAGGGGTGGGTGGAGGACAGGACGCGGATCAAGTGGAACTGGTGGCCTCTGAAGGCGCAGAAACGGCAGCTGCAGGTTGGTGAGGCACGGGTTCTCTGGAAATGTGTAAGTCGACTGTTCTGAGGGGTACATGGGTTGAGGGTTTGAAAGGAGAAGAACGAGAGAGAGAGAACAAAAGAGCAAGAACTGACATGAGCACAGGGATGCGGGGTGGAGCAGTGGGAAGAAGTTTCGGCCCAAGAAGCCGAGCTGGTGGAGAAGATGACGGCCATCTTTCTCACAGAGCCTAGAGAGGCGCACCTGTGCAGTAGAGGCAAGAGATTGGGGCAAGGGTGGCATGGTCTGTTTTCGAAGGGGATGCGGCCACTTGTACAAGGGCGGCCACAAGGGGACACGGACCAGACGCCATCACGGGCGGCACAGAGATATACACCACCGGGGCAGCAGCAGCAACCGCTGCCACCACCAGCACCACAAGAGCAACAGCCTCAGCAACAGCAAAATCCACCGCCCGGCGACATGCCTGCGGGAGGAGTTACCGCAGAGCAAGAGGAGGACGAGACGACGAGACCCGACAGCTGGATATTGTTCGGGGTGCAGGGAGCGTCACGGGCGTTGAAGCTCTGCCAGGTGGACGTCAGGCAGCAGGCGACGGACTCTGAAGTGTTCAAGGAGCTAAAGAGGCTGTACAGACTACGTCGGGGGTGGATGAGGCTATGGTTTTCCATCTGGCGACTGGAATACTGCGATATTGTCAAGGTAGGAGGCCAGTAGCTGGAGTTTGTCGTGGTTGGTGACTCTGGCTGACGTGACTACGTTTACTACTAGTACGAGCGACTGGCAACGGACCGCATAGTGCACGATCTCCGGGACCTCCCCAAGGACAAGGACTATGTGTACAGGCCGCGTCCGCCGTCGGAGTATTCTCGGAACCCGCCGATCCGATCGCACATATTCCACACAGTCTTCTACACGTGCGCAGACTGGTGTGTGTGGTCCATGTTTCCGGGACACGAGTGCAACGACAGCGGGAGCGGGGGAGGGCTGCGGACGGGGGGAGGTCTGGTAGGAAGGCTGCCAAAGCGACGCCGGCGATTCGACACGGATCAGACGTCGCCGATATGGGGGATCGAGACGGTGTACGCGGTGTCGCTGTGGTACGTGGTGATGTACCACGTCGCGATACTGGCGGGACCGTTTGCACTCTGGGGGTGGTGGCTGGTCAAGATGGAACCGGGGGATCTGCAGACGGCGTCGGTGCCGGCGTCGGTGGCATTGGCGGGGTTGTCGTTGTTCTGGAGTGGCGCGGGGATCCTGACGAGTGCGAGTCATAAGGAGTACTAGAAGTAGGCAGGTAGGGTGATGACGAAGTGGTGTGATGTACTGATGGAGTCGTATAGAGTTAAGCATGACGATATTGGTCTGGGGATCGTGCGTTGTCTACTCCATAGTCGCGATGTCAATGTATAGTACTAAGTATTAGTCTGAGTCTGGGGTTGTCGGGTGTCCGGAGTGACAGGGATGATGTCATGGCTTATGGGGAGGGTACTTTTCGATTGTACCTGAGCCGGGTATATTCCGAAGCGAGATTGACTTGATGAGTTGTTGACCTTGATGAGTTTGATCTGATAATGCTGGGTCCAGCAACCGATGCCAAGAAGTTGTTTGCAGGTGCAGGTTGCAGGTGCGGGAAATACCGGATTGCCATTGCCAGGCAACAGGACAAGGCAGTGGGAACTGGACAGTGGGCAAGACGGCAAGTGAGGGCCGAATGGAATTGGAAGAAATCTCGTGGATCCGGACTAATAAAGTACGAGTACGAGTTCTCAGTCGACAGTGATCCGGCCGGCCGACTGTCGGTCCGGGTGATGCGGTTGTGCGGCTAGAAGCGGGTAGAGCGGAAGATGACTAAGGGAACACAACTGTTGTGCTTGGCGACTTCACAGGCACAGTACAGCGTGCAGCCGAGTTGACGCAGAGTGCGTGCAGAGTGCAGAGATGTACTCGCATTTATCTCGGCATGTACTCGTAATGCTTCTACTATCTATCGCATCGTGTATGTACAGGCGAGTGTACTCCGTAGAGTGCAGAGCTGTTTGACAGTCATGGCATCCGAGTGGTTGTCTGCATTGCATGGGCGGCATGGCATGGCTGCGGCTACGAAGTAAGTGCACTTGCGGCTGCAGCTGCAGGCGCTGCTGCAGAGTGTCGGCAGCGCATGGATGTGAATGAATTGGACGGATGCAGGCTTCCAGGCATTCAATTTATCCTTTACACTAGTTTTTCGTTCATGACATGATATTCATTCATTCATTCATTACTTGGTTACTCTAATGGCGAGACAGGATGGTCTAGCCGACTTGCCATTGCCACACCAATCTGGGGATATGGGGATGGGGACCCCAAGTGAGACCCAGACCCAGACCCGGGGAAGGCGAGCAGGCGAGTCAGCCTCGGCTACTCTACGGAGGGAGTACGGAGTACTGGAGTACTAGTAGTGCAAATTGTGCAGAGTGCCAGTGCGCACATGTGTGGCATAATGGGGTCGGAGATACGGACCGGCCCACTCGAACACTGAGGAATGGCCAGCAATTGGGGACCCTGAAAGGGCCGATCAAGGGCTCAAGGGTCCATAGTATGCGCATACATACACATAACGCTGTACTCGTACATGATGATTCTGGTACTGGTCTGGGGACTGAGTGAACTGACAGTGCAGTGCAGTGCAATCCAGTCTGACGTGCGAGCCATCGTCATGGCATGGCCCATATGTCCGAGAACTCATCTCATAGCCCAAGACTCGAACAGTCTAGCACGTAGAACAAGTCTAGCACGAGTAGCCTGATAGTTGCCCCCCGACCGCATCATCCATCTACCCAGGCCAAGGCCAAGGCTACTCTCGCAAGCTCGCAAGGCTAGTGTGCGCCCGTCCGTAACCCGCCATCCATCGTGCCGACCACTTCCCTCTGTACATACAAGTAGACACCTACTTTGCTAGTCTGCTAGTCTCGCCCTCTTGCCGTCGTCGTACGTTCCCCCTTCTACGGTGGCCCCTTCCCCAGTGTGGGTTGTCTTGTGGGTTGGCCCCCCCTCGGCCTTACTTTTCGATATTTACATGTAGACCTGCCTTCCCCACCCACCTTTTTTTCCCTCTCGCAACACTTTCACTCACTCCTCTCACTCTCACATTCTCATCCTTTTTTAAAAATCTACTCTACCTACTCTTCCCCTCTTCTTCTTCTCTCACTCAATCTCTCAATCACACCTCTCACCAATCCAACCCACCATCATCTCGACACGAACTCGCTTGCTTGCTCGCTTGCTGCAGTACTCCCCCAGACAATCACCCCCCACGAATTCAAGACCCCTGTCGTCATTGTACCTCCGACTCGCTGGACCCCCACCCCCGGCACGCACACAGGCACACACACAAGTCTCACCACTCTGCGACGACGCCAATAAAACACATCAGCTCTCTGCACTCTTCGTAGCGAGTTCCTGATCTGATCCGATCCTGGGGCAAAAAGAAGCGTCACAGTGCTTTGATCTTATACACACGCAACTCTCACCTACTTAAGACCCCTCGACACCCCCCGCTCTCCCGCACGTGTCTGTTTGTGGGGAGAGCAACTTGCAAACTCTTGCACATACACAAAGAAATCACACATCTATCCGAACATTCTAAAGACACGACATCATGAACTCCTCGAATCAGTCCGGCCTGTCCGCCTCGTCCACCACCTCGGCATCGTCCTCGTCCCTCGCCTCCCAGGGTCAGGCCTACTACAACGCTGCGCCTGCCGCCGGCACCGGTGCCCAGGGCCACCAGTCCTCGTCTACCGAGGGCCATCTCAAGGACTTTACCCTGCTGGCTGAGGCGGCCAAGAGGGCGCAGATGGCGGTCATGATTCGCGACTTTGAGGACTGTGGTCTCTAAGCACACGGACTACTCTTCACGAAGCGCTACAAACACAACACACTCTACTCCGTTCTTGGAACCTTTTCTCCTCTTGGGACCTCTCAAGGAGGTTCATCTTACAAACCCACATCTTCAAAACATTGGATCCAACACTTTATTGGATCCTGGTTACGGCGCAATACTGGTTACTCTTTCGTTGAACATTCTTCTTCTGGCACATGCATATTCAGCCTTGTTGTTTCTTGGACGTCTTGAACGACTCAGCCACCTGTCTTTTCTTCATTGTTCTCTTATTTCACTGTTATACTTTTACATGGATCCGTGGATAGATGCGCAGATACCCCTACCCGACCCTATCATGGGTTCATAATAACAATCAAAAACATTACAAACAAACACTCCTAGACATGATGTAAACTTGTGCGAGTGAAGTGCTCAGGCATTAAATGACTGGACTCGCGAGCGAAGCAAGAACAGCCTCCCCGGCAGGGGCCGCCGGAGGCATACCCACACCCACTTGCACAAAGCATGAACGACAGACAGACGATTCACAGCTTGGACACGAGCGAGATTCCTCCGTCGAGCGCAATCGTCGCGCCATTGACAAACTCACCCGCCTTGCTGGCGAGGAACAGCGCCGTCCCCGCCACATCAGACGGCTCGCCGATCCTGCCGGCGGGCGCCTCGGCACGGATCGCATCACCCATGGCCTCCAGCGTCGCCTTCATCATCTTGCTCTCAAACGGTCCGCAGGCAATGACATTGCTGGTGATGCCCCTCGGGCCCAGGTCGCGCGCCAGGTGCCTGCTCAGGTGGTGCAGACCCGCCTTGCTGGCCGAGTAGGCGTAGTTGGCCACGACGGGGACGCGCAGGCCGTCGATGCTGCCGATGTGGATGATGCGGGCGCTGCCACTGCCACCACTCTTGGACTTTGCAGCAGCAGCAGCCCTCTCGAGCAGCGGCAGGCACAGCTGCGTCAGGGTGAAGGCCCTCTGCAGGTTGAGCGTGAGGACCTTGCTCCACGCGCTGTCCGGGTAGCTGTCCAGGTCGGCGCCCCATGCTGCGCCCGCGTTGTTGACCAGCACGTCTAGGCCGCGGGTGGGCTCCGCGGCCGACAGGCGGGTGGCTAGGTCCTGGCAGGATTCGAGGGACTGCAGGTCGGCGGGGAGGGCGATTACAGAAGTCTTCTTATCCCCTGGAGCCAGGGCGTTGAGCTCCGAGGCGGCCTTCTCGAGGGCCTTGGCGTCGCGGCCGGCAATGTAGACTTTTGCGCCGTTGCGGGCGAAGCCCTCGGCTATCATGCGGCCGATGCCCTTGGCGCCGCCGGTGACGAGGACGACCTTGTCCTAAAGCTACATGTCAGCGAGCGAGCGAAGCGAGGAAAGCCTCCCCGGCAGGGGCCGCCGGAGGCATAATTACACGGCACTGAATGCATGAACGACTTACCTTGACATCGAAGAGGGTTTGGGAGTCCATTTTTGAGGTGGTTGTGATGGGGATGAGATGAGATGAAGATGAAGATGGTGAGTGAGGGTTGAGGGATGACGATGAGGTGGGGACGCCATGTGCCGAGGTCATTTCCCTTTTGGGCATGTTGGGTTCATGGAGTACTTGACAGGTACGGTACAGTAGTGATGCTCATACTCAGTGCACTGTCACTTGCCAATGGGTCGGTTCATGGATCTTGGACAAAGAACGGGGAATATATGATATTGCTATTTGAATTCCATGGTATACGGGTATAGATGTTGACATTGTTTTATGCCATGAACCAGAAGTGAGGTGGTGTACTGCGCACTCTACCGGGGGATTCCTTGGTGGGGCCGGCCCTAAGCTTGTCCCAGCTGTCCCCGATCAGGCAGTCACGACAAGAAAGTATGACATTGATATCATTATATTGCTACGTCTTACTATCAGTAGGTAGTTCTTAAGCTTGGTAATCCTCACTTCAATCGGACAAGAAAGACCACCGAAGTCCGAAGACTAGGTACTACTCGTACACAATGCTGACCTCAATACTACTATACTAGTAGTAACCTCACGATACACGTTTAAATAGTCTCCCCAAAGGCATACATGTTTCCTTTGCAACCAACAAGACTCTTCTATATCTCTCCGAGTGCTTCATTCTTCACATACTACCATTTGATCTTTCAACACAGGTCTGAACCTGACCTGACCTACATCTCCCCTCCACAATGGCGGTTATCAAGGTCTACGGCTCCCCTCTGTCGAGCTGCACCCAGCGAGTCCTCATGATACTCTCGGAACTCAATCTAGACTACGAGCTGTCGCATGTTCAATTGGAAACTGGCGAGCACAAGGTATACACCATACAGGCACACCCACTGCATTGCCATTTCCAAAGACCCCATCTGATAACAAAACCATCTGCAGCACCCGGACTTCATCCAGGAGCACCACCCCTTCGGCCTCATTCCCGCCATCGACGACGACGGCTTCCGCCTGTTCGAGTCCCGCGCCATCTGCCAGTACCTCCTCGCCAAGTACGGCCAGGACCACCCCCTTGAAAAGCACGCCACCAGCGGCGGCCCGGCCGACATTGGCGTCTACCATCAGGCTCTGAGCATCGAGTACTCGTACTTCCAGCCCACCATCTTTGGCCTGGCATTCGAGCTCATGTTCAAGAGGTGAGATCTTCCTCGAGTAATTCCTACTACAGCGCGAAAATCGGCCCTCTAATGCCTTTTGTGTGTGTGTGTGTGTGTACAGATTCTCCGCACGGGCCGATACCAACCCTGATCCTGTTGTCGTGGCTAGTCTTCGCTCCACCCTGACCAGTCTGCTGGACTACTATGAGAAGATCCTGGCGACTAGGCAGTATCTTGCTCGAGATGTAAGACAGTTGCCAAACACTCGTCCTTGCTTACATGCAACTTTGTGTTAACTAATTCCCCCGCAGGAATTCACTCTCGTCGACTTGTTCCATCTGCCGTGGGTGCCCTACCTGGCCAAGATTGGCCTCGAGGACGAGATAGCCTCGCGGCCCAACGTTGAGGCATGGACCAAGAGAGTCTTTACTCGTCCTTCGTGGCAGGCACTGAACAACTGAACTGAACAACTGAACACATACATACATGTATATAGTATATAGTATATACGCCCGAGATAGATCAGAATCATTGTCACTCAACTATACGTATACTGCATACTGCACTACAGCACCGCGCTCCAGTCCTGCTCCCTGATCCAATCCTCCACCGATGGAAGACGCACCCCACCACCAAGCTAGCAGCCTTCAGTCAGCAAAGAACCCGAAACTTTGAGTTGGGCACTCTGGACTTACCTCAGACGGCCGTATGACACTTGGATCACCGCCATCATACCCAAACTCAGAGATATAAACCGCTCCATTCTCAATATCCGGCCGAATGTCCTCCGGGAGATTAGCCCACCCGCTGCCCGGGCCAGACACTTGATACTTAGCCTCCACGCCATGAACCCGTCCCCACGCCGCAGCGAACTCGTTAAACGACAGCTCCTCTCGGAGCCCAAGAAGATGTTTACCTGGCTCGGCAGCCTCGACGAGCGCTCTCGTAAGCGGACCTGTGTCCTCGGCTGGCGCGATAAAAGGTATCTTCCTATCAGGCGCCAGCATCGCCTCGACGACGTACACGCCGTTTTCATCCTGCCAAATCAGCATGCATTCTGTCTCTGAAGATTCTCTGTGCAAGTGTGTGTATGCCTCCGGCGGCCCCTGCCGGGGGGGCCGTTCTCGCTTCGCTCACCTGTAGGAAGTGTGTGTGTGCTCACCTTCTTAGGCTGGTAATGCGGCATCAACAACATATTGGTCAGATACATGCCCACATGGATGAGACTCGTCTTCTCCATCAACGCTTGGTAGTGCGTCTGCGCATACTCTACGGCCCTAGCTTCGCTGTCAAAGTGGTACACATGGGGCGTCTTGCCTCCAGACCACTTGGTCGCGTACGGCAGGGCCGAGAAAATCAGACGGTCTAGTCCCTGCTCCATGACCGACGCCGCCGCAGCGAATATGTTCTTGCCCTGCTGCAGCTCGTAGTCATGAGCCCACTCGAGAAGCGTCTGCCCGGGGGCAAGTCTCGAGCGGTTGGCCGGGTCGCGGAACCCGGTCCAGAAGTCAGTGGCCGCGAAGATGACGCTGGCGCCGTCAAAGGCCGCGCACAGGCTGGCCACGTCATCCAGATTGGCGGCGACCATCTCCGCGCCCTTGGACTGCAGGTCTTGAGCCGAGGCGCTGGCCGTGTTGCGTGTCACACCGCGGACCGTCCACCCGGGCAGAGTGAGAAATGTGTGCACCACGGAGCCGCCCTGGTTGCCCGTGGCACCGATGACGACAATCAGCTTCTTGGCCATGATTGATGATGGTATTGTGCTTTTTTCTAGTAGTACTTGGTACTTGGTGCTATAACTTAGTATCAAAGGTGTAAGACGGTCTGATCAATCGATACATACATTGTGGCTGTCTGTGGATAAGATGTTATCTCCTCTCTAGTCCTGTGATTGAGTTTCGTTCTCTATTCGCATACAGGCAATGACAAATGCCTACTACCTTAAGTAGTAGGCATATATCTCTGTGTCTACGAGTGTCTACGAGTATCCCAGGGATCCGGACTTTTGGAAATCTTATATTTGTCCGGCTTTATAATATACAACTTTGGAATATCCGGGCAGGTGAGATTACCAATATTCGGACGAGTGAGTGTACCGACGTCCGAAGACCACCTGCAACAAGGGATCGTCCAATACCTGTATAACTGATTGCAGAACAATGTCCTTGTTTCATCATCATGCAGCATGGCTCGAGTTGATCTTGGCCCAATGGACCCTAGACCTGCTACTGCGGCCACAAGTCCCCTCATGCCGCCCCCTTGTCTATGTATTTCGTGTTGTTGAGCCCGTGGTGTACTTTCCTCTGGTGACCTCCATCTCCCTCCGCAGTCCGTCAGAGCCGGTGCGACCCTTCATTGTCCCACACTTCCTCGTCGTGTAGCCCGTCTGGCACTTGCACCGAGCCCAGCCCGGCTGGACGCTTCATCCAATGGAAACGCAGGGTTAACAGCGTTGTTGCGGTAGGAAGGAAGGAACAGGGGAAACCACTTGCTTATCTATTATATTGCTGTTGTTGCTACAAGGGGACTGTCATGAATACAAGACAAGCTTCCTACACCCTACCGCACTGATCGCACGTAGAGTGAAGCCGTCTCGTCCCTCATCCTTCCCATCGTGACGCTCCCTGCGTGGAACGTCACAAGTCCCGTATCCCACTATCGGCGGCCTACATTCCGAGCATGCAAGGAGCATCCTCGTGATGGTGACAGTTGTCTCCGATCCGTTTAGCGTACTTCCGTCAAGAATGAACGGAGGGGTGAAGGCAGGAGTGGGCGGGAGATGTTCGGAGAGAGAGAGCGGAAGAGAGAGCAAGACGTATTTTCTCTTTGTCAAGGGGTGTATGCTGGGTTGCTTCTCATGTGAGGTGAGCCAGTCCCCCAATAGCCATCGTTGTCGGATGGATAGAGAATGAATAGGGTGTCCACCACGTTCCCATGAGGCCTTGTCTGATATCGCGGACCCTGCATGTCCATCTGCACCCCAGGGAATGGTCCAGTCAATGATGAAAAAGGATGATCAGCATCGCGAAGGCTGGCTGCCACATGGATGTAGCCTGACTTCTTGAGGGCGATGATCATGATCATGATAATTCCAGAAATTTCGTAGTGCCGCTCAGCTCTAGAATCTCTTTTTATACTCTCCCTCTGCCAGTCTCGGGCACGGCAGGTGCCACCCGGGCTCCTGCCGAATGGAGCACAACAGCTGCCATGTTTATCCTTCAGTTCCTTATCCGCCTATTACGAGCGCAGCCTCCTCATCAGGGGCCTGAGGCACAACTCGTAGAGTCCAACTTCCTGTAACATCACGAAGAGTTTCTGAGTGTCCATTTCGAGGTAGTTGTGTGATGAAGATGGGTGAGGCTTGAAGTGGTCGTGTGCCGAGGTCATTTCCCTTTTGGGCATGTTGGCTTTCGACCGACCACTCAACTGTGTGATTACGAAGATCGCAGTCTCACCACCAATTGGCAATACGTACCGGCAGTACATGTACGATTGAATCATTTGCCTGTACAGAGTACAAGGCCTCATTCAGTCCAGTTCCCATTGTCTTGGGTAAATGTGATTCACAATGAAGAAAATCAAATTGTGAATTGACCAAACAATCTTGATTCTACCGAGAGAAAAAAAAAAGCATGCCACGCCGTTACACGTCTAGACCCTTTCATGCCTGGTACTTATGACGCCTTCCCCCCCGCCCCCGCCTTGCCAGCTTCCCTTGGTCCCTTGGACCTTGGCTCGCCCTAGTCCACACCCATGAGTACATGACACCACCTCGATCCCGGGCACGATACCTAGACTGAATTCAACCACTTTTCTCTCCCCTGCTCGTCTCTCAGTGTGTCTCTCAATCTCTCAGCCCGCCATGGCCCTCACCCCCGTCCAGGCAGCCTTTGCCGACCCCACCTCCGACCCAAAGGAGCGATGGGACACCCTCTACAAGACAGGATGCCACCCGTGGGACCGCGACGGTCCGTCCCTCGCCCTGGCCGACCTTCTCGCCCAGCGGAAAGATCTGATCCCCCCGCCTGCCGCCGCCGACTCCGGAAGCACATCGCCATCAACGGCTCTGGTACCCGGCTGCGGGAGAGGCCACGACGCCCGCCTGCTAGCCAGCCTCGGCTACGACGTGTGGGCCGTCGACCTGTCGTCCACGGCCATCAACATGGCACGGGAGATCCAGGACGCCAAGGCCAAGGAGGAGGGGCCCACGCGGGGCACGATCCACTGGGTTGAAGCCGACTTCTTCGACGACGGGTGGTCTGCTGACCGGACATTTGACCTTATCTTTGATTACACTGTACGTTTCTTTGCAAGCGAGCGCAGCGAGGAACAGCCTCCCTGGCTAGTGGCCTTCGGAGGAAAGACGTGAGAGTGAATGCTGACTTGAGACAATGAAACAGTTCCTCTGCGCGCTGCCGTTGGATATGCGCCCTAGGTGGGCGGCGAGGATAGCATCGCTCCTGGCCCCGCGGACGGGACGCCTGGTGTGCCTCGAGTTCCCGTCCGGGCAGGCGCTCTCGCGGCGGGGTCCCCCCTGGGGCGTCAACCCGGAGGTGTACGAGGCGCTGCTGGCGCACCCGGGCGAGGCGGTCGAGTACGACGCCAGCGAGGATGGGTCCATAGTCGACAAGCCGAGCGCGCAGCCGGCGCGGGACGTGTCGGTGCAGCGGCTGGCGCTCATCAAGCCTACGAGGACGCACGAGTCTGGGACGAATCCGGACGGGTCCGTCAAGGACTTTATCTCTGTATGGAGTAGGTAGCATCCTTCTGTCTCTCTCTCTCTCTCTCTCTCTCTCTTTTATCTCTCTCTTTTATCTCTCTCTTCACTCTTTGTTGCGGTGTCATTGTGGCTGTAGATGCTATGTGTATATATGCATATCTAGAAATAGAGGAATAAAAAGGACGACGCAAAGAGCAGCACAGCGACGAGACAGGTATCCGCCGAGGGGACATGTAGTCACGCCTTGCTGCGCAGCGAGTTGTAGTGCTCACCCAGCCCGTACCCGTGCCGGTAGTACGCCAGCCAGAGGATGGTGCTCACGCCCTCGCCCTCGCCGATGCGCTCCATCCGCCCGTCCTGCACCACCCGTATCTCCACGCCGTACCGCCTCGCCAGCGCCATCAGCTCCGCCTGCCCACCCCACTCGGCCGTGTCGCGCATCTTGGCCAGGTACACGGCAAAGTCCTCGTCGACAAAGGGCGAGAAGTCGTCCGCGTGCGTGGCCATGTAGTCCACCGCCGCGTATCTGACCACCCGTGACGTCGGCAGCTTCTGCTGCTGCTCGCCAACCAGTGATTCGCCCTTGTCCTCGAGGGGGATCCCCTTTTGTCCCAGCTGGTCCGCCACCGCCGAGAACAGGCAGTGCCCGTCGGGCTCAATCTCCTTCTCCTTGAGGTCGTACGTCGTGAACATCTTGGTCATGTACTCGCTCTCACGCGCCCGGTTGTCCGTCATGTGCGAGGCCTCCTCTTCGGCGCGCGCCGCCGCCTCCTCCTGCTCGGCTGCACGGCGGGCCATGCGCTCCTTTTGCCGGTTGCGCTTCTTGCCTCCCCCTCCGCTTGCTGCTGCTGCTTCTTCTGTTGAGCCGTTTGTTGCTACTTCCGTGGCAGCAGCAGATGATGATGATGTTTTTGAGGCAGGGGGAGAAGAAGACGGAGAGCTAATGTGCAGCTTCTGCGCTGCCTTGTCCAGCTCCTCACTGACTTTGTCCTCAAGCTCCTCTACCTTTTCCCCAATCTTGTCGAGCTTGCTTCGGTTGTCCGTGTCCTCTGAGTCGGAGTCTTCACTGTCGGAGTCAGAGGAGGCGGCGAAGGGATTCTGCAGCGCGGCCACCTCGTCCGCCTGCTGTTCACGAAGCCGCCTCTCCATGTCGGCACACTCGTCGTTGACACCCTTGCGCGTCTTCTTGTTTGCATTCTTCTTCTTGCTCGTGATCCGGCCCTGCAGGTCCTTGAGCTCCTTGCGGTGCCTGGACTGCATCTGCTCTAGTGTTTCTGTCTCCATTGTGACGGATCGTTCTTCCGGTTGTTTGCCTCTTTGTTCGTTCGTAGCTTGCTCGTATGGGCGCGGTACCCCTCAATTTTCGTCGACGGCGTCGTCAATCTTGACAGTGCAGAGAACCTGGCGCGTATAGACAGCAATATCGATTCTCCTAGTTGGGCCGCTTAGAAACGTTGATGTTTCTTGTCGCTGCTGCGAAAGTGGAAGAGTGGTGTAAAAAAGCTACCGAGGTGGGCGGGCAGCCAAGGTGGGGGGGTTTCCAAGCCTGCCTGCCAGGTTTGATGGCGGGTCGCAGTGGTGACGCACATTGTCTTTAATTCAGCCCACCCATGCACGCACTTCCACTCCCATCCGCCTCCGTCATCACAGCCAGCAATCAGCCAGCAATCAGCCCAACACGTTTTTTCAATGTTGCCTCAGGCGGCCCCTGCCGGGGAGGCCCTCCTCGCTTCGCTCGCAATTGCACCTACGATTTAAAAAGAGAGCATACGAGCGAAGCAAGGACCGCCCCCGGCAGGGCCGTAGGAGGCATATCGCACTTGATGAATAGATCCACTGGGTGCACGACTGATTGACATGAAAAGGAATGAATATACACTACTACTAACGAATGCTAACCTAGTGGTATCGTACTATATATAAAAAGAAAAATCCAAGAAGAAGAAAAGAAGTGAAGTAATAACTCCTAGTAAAAAGAAAGAAAAGAGAAGAAAAGAAAGAAAGGTATCTGAAAGAAAGGTATATGTCTCATCGCTGCACCCTCTTAATCACATCAGTACACTTGAAGCCTGTAATCTGTACACTTGAAAGTTGAAAAGGAAACGGAAGTGGACAACTAGGTCCGTTTAGAACCCCCGAAAGGGATCATCACGGAAGTAGTCCTCCTCTCCCGCCACGGTGGACGAGCCGCCCCTCGGCCGTGACCCGTACGAGTAGTAGCTCCCGCTGTCGCGGGTCCTGCTCCCACTGCGGCGCGAGTGCCGCCTGTGCAGCTCCTTGCTCCTCCGCCGGGCGGCCACGTGGTGCCGGGGCATCATCTCGTCCTGCTCGTCCGGGTAGTCGCCCCCGAACTGGGAGAGCGAAGAGCGCGGGCCTAGCGGACTGATGAAGGCCTCCATGCGGACTGTGCCGATGGCATCGAAGAAGTTGGACGGCCGAGACGACGACGCCTCTGACGTCCGCTGTGACACTGGCACTGACATCGACGCCGACGGCGCCGACTGCTGCGACGGCGGATAGTAGTAGTAGTCTGACGACGAGCCCGCCGTGTTGACGCTGTTGCCTGCCGTGCTACCGTTGGCGTGGTGGCCCGACGACGAGCCACCGCCGACGCTGATGCTCGGCGCGGGTCCCGAGAAGCCCCTGAATGATAGCGGTGGCGGCACGTGTCCGCCTGTATTGCTGCGCTTGCGCCCATGCACCATAGCCTGGTTGGCGCGCTCCTGGAAGCGCGGTACCATGGGCGGCTCCGCCGACGTGTCATTGGACTGGTCGCGCGTGTGGCTGCTTGTGATGGCTCCGATGGCCGAGTAGTCGGTCCCGCCGGAGAGGGCGCCTGGCTGATTCGCGCCCGCCGAGTGTGAAGACGGAATGCTCGGGAGACTGGGCGGTGTCGCGGCCGTTTGGCCACCCGATGGTGCTGCCAGGGGCAAGGGGGGAGGACCTCCTCCGCCTCCACCTGCACCGCCGAGGCCGAGGCCGATGCCAGCACCGCCCCCGCGGCCCTTGGCCAGCCGGATCGAGTCCCGGATGCCGCCACGCTTGTTGGCCTTGGGGAGGGAGGGCGCCGGGGCGCCATTGTCCATGGACGTCATGGTCATCTGGTGCTGCTGCTCGGGGGGCTGAAGCTGCATGTGGGGAGGCTGCGGAGAGTTGATGATCTCGGGCACGGCCTGGGTTGAGTGGGCGAGGAAGGATAGGGCCGTGAGCCAGACATAGTGGCGCTCGGCCGAGGTGGCGGTGAACTTAAGGGCGCGCTGGGGGGTGAGGATGAGAACAGAGCGGTTGAAGACGGAGCCGGCGTATCCTTTCGGTGCGACGTTGTCGTCTTTGACGTCGAGGACGGATTGGATGGTCACTGAGGGTTGGGAGTTAGTAACGGAAAGGACAAGTATAGAAATGATGAAGATGAAAGCGGAGAAGCACCAAATCAAAGAACAGTATCGAAGCAGAATAGACCAAATAAGGAACAGACAAAGCAGGAAAGTAGAAGGAAAGTGTGGTGACGGATTAAAGCAGGTAAGGGGGGTGGCATAGAGGAAAGGTATTAGGAAAAGGTATAAGATGGCAACAGCGTGGTGGAGGGAAGATATGAGACAGATGTAGGAAGGGAGGTGACGAGGAGATATTAGAAGGAATAGAGTGTAAAGGAGAAGGAAATTGAAGGGAACAGATTAGTGTAAGAGAAAGAAGTGAAATGGACAAAGGAGAGGGTATCGCAGTCGCAAGACAAAAGAAAACAGAACCGGGCAGGACAGCCGCCAAGACAGCTAGACCAGAACCCTCATCGCAGAAACAAGCAGTGCAAAAACCATGGAAAGAAAATAAACCACGCTCGAAACAAGGGGTGTGAAGGGTGTTGGTGTTGGTGTTCGCAGGGGGCGGGATAACTCACACTTCCTCCCCGTCTTGCCCATCAGCGCGCTTCCTGTGCTGGGCTGCTTGCTGCTCCACAGGATGGCCCTCTCATACGGCGCGAGCCAGACCCAACGCCTGTGCCTGTCGTTGCCGTTGCCCGTGCCATTGTCCGACTCGGGCGTCGACACGGGCACGTTGAACGACTTGCGCCGCCGGACATACTTGAACATCCACTCGCCGACCATGCATTGACTTATCGCGTCGACGACGCTGGTCTGGCCCGTTGTGCCGGCGCTGGTGGCGCTGGCGACGGACGCGGGGTCCGTGGCATTGGTACCGTTGGTGCCCTGGGTGCCGGCCGTCAGGTTGGTGGCATAGGTCCCAGTCGTCATGTTGGTGGCGTACGTCCCCGTCGTAACATTGGTGACAGACGTCCTGTCCGTGGTGTTGGACGCGCGCGGCCTGTGGCGTCTGTAGTGGCTGTTCCCGCGCTTCGGACGGCTGCTTCGCGGGGTGGTAATGTCGTTGCGAGGCAGCGGGGGGAGACCGGGTGACTCGGGCGCCTCGGTCGAGGGAGATAGCGGGGGCGGGGACCGGCTTCCCTGTCTGCTCCTGTACCGTCCGGACCCGGTGGTCTGGTTGCGCGGCAGAGCAGCGGCAGACCTCGTCTTGCGGAGACTGTTGGACGTGCTGGGACGGTGGTACACATGTGATCGGCCGTTACGGCGACCCCACCCGTCGAAGCGGGTAGGCGAACGGCGTCCCCCGCTGCCCAGCTCGCTTGTCGGCGCACTGACATTGGGCTTGCGCGACGAGGCGCGTGCCGGGATGGGGAACGGAGGGGGCTGCTTTGCGGGCCCTGCCTCGGGCAGGCTCGGGCTGCGGGACCGGGCAATGTGACTTGCCATGCCACTCTGGATGACAGCTGCTTTGCGCATCCGGTCGGCCTGGCTGCCGCTGGTGCTACCAGCCTGTCCGGGTGTGGGGGATGCCCTGCCGCTGTCGCCAAGGGTGTAGACCGGCCGGGCAGAGCTTCTAGCCGCGGTGGCTTGGCGGATGGATGCCCTGTCTGGGGATGTGGGCGACGCGAGAGATGCAATAGTCGCCGAGTCGGTGGGTGACCGCGCACCAGCACGAGACGAGATGGACTGCGGCCGCGGGGCGGACAGCGCAGTGCGGAACTCAGAGTCGCTGTTGTCCTCGTCGCCAAACTCGCCCTCGTCGGAGCTGGCTGTGTCGAAGCCGGCAAACAGGCTGCTGAACCGGTGGGGGCGCTTGGGTCCCGCACGGTCGTCTGATAGGGGTCCATTGTCGTTGTTGCCAGGATATGAGTCTCGGAGCTCTTCCTCTTCCTCCTCGGCGGCCGCGGCGGCTGCCGCAGCAGCGGAAGCAGCAGCGGACCGCTGTGGTGGGGGGAGTGACGGTGAGACAGGTGGCTGCTGCTGCTGCTGCTGTTGAATCTCCGCCGCTGGCGTGACAGTCGCAGCCTTGGCCAAACGGCGGGGGTTGCGAGGCGGTGCCGCACTGGGGGGTCCAACATTGAATCGTCTGTCCAGGTCGGCCACCGCGGCAGCAACACTGCTGACGGGAGGACCGCTGGGCCCGCTGCTAGGCCCGCTGGGTGACGACGGCCTCGACGTAATACTCGAGGGCTGAAGGTGCGCCGGCAGCCTGGCAATTCGCTTATCCACCTGGATACCCTCCGTCTGGACGCACGCGTCGGCCGTGTCAACCCCCGCGGGGGCCATATTAACTTGGCATCCAAAGTGCTTGGACAGCGGGGGCAGGCGGGGCTCGCGCGGTGTGGTGGGCCGGCTGGTGGGCGGCTGGATGCTGATGCTCGGGATGGGCGGAGGTGACGTCGAGGGTACGAGATGCCTGCGTGGTGGGCTGGGGCTGGCGGCAGCGTCCATGAAGGACTCCTCGAAGGAGTCTTCTGTCTCGGGCTCTAGCCCCCGTTCTGGTTCTACCACCGCTGGGGGCGGCGAAGTCTGCGTCGAGGTGGTCGCCATGACAATTGGCGGCGGCGTCTCGGGACGTGTCCGGGGTGTGACGGGCGGGCTGATAGGCTCAGGCACAGGCTCCTCAATCGTCTGGGATGACGATGAGACCATCCTGCTGGCTGGCGGAGAGGGAGGCAGCTCAGGTACCGTCTGCGTCTGTGTGGATGACGAGGGCGTGAGCTGGACCCTCTTGCGGCGCTGGTTGGCCTCGATCTCGGCGGCACCCTCGACAAGCTTCATCGGGGGGATGGGCTCGACCTCGGGCTCCTCAGCAGGGGTGGGGGCAGCCTCAATGACGGGCGACGGCGGAGGCGTAAACTGCACACCGGTGTCGGTGTAGGTGGGCTTCTCCTTGTCAGCCAGAACAGTGACATCCTCGTCCTCGCCCTCGAGGGCCTCAAGAACAGCAGGGTTCATGAACAGCCTGCCTCGAGCCATGCTACCAGGCCTCTTGAGGCTGTCGACGCTGTGCTTCTTGGCATGCTGGTACTTCTTGGGGCTTCCCGGGGCGGCGATGCTATCGCGGCTAAAGTTGCGGGCGTGTCCGTGCTGGCTGGTGTGTCCGGAGAAGACGCTCTCCCTGCCGTCCCAGTCGGTCTGTGAATCGTCGTCATCGTCAAGGTTGAGCTCATCGGCGAGGGTGGTGGTGCCGGCGCCGGGGAGGCGGGCGCTGATGATGGAGGCGCGGTTGGGGTGGTGGTTTGCGTGCGAGAAGCGGATACTGTTGGAGATGCTCATGGAGCGGACGCTGCCGTTGTCATTGTTGCCGTTCTCACGGCCGCTCTCAACGTCGTCGCTCTCGTCGGGGTTCTGGCCGGCGGCCTGTTCGGCCTGGAAGGTGGCCACCTCGTCGAGGACCACCTTGAGTCGGCTCTCGGCGACGTGGAGCTTGCGCTCGAAGCGGCGGCGCTCCTCCTCCCAGTCGTCCTTTTCGCGGGCCCACTGGTCGTGCACACGCTGAGAGTCGTCCTCCTGTACGCGGAGCTTCTTGGCGGCGGCATCGAGGCGCTTCTTGGTGTCGGCAGACGCCTCGACGGCCTCGTCGCGTTCACGGGCTAGCTCACCGAGGGCAGATGAGGTGCCACCCTCGAGCAGGGCAAGCTGGCGCTTGAGCGAGCGGTTCTCCTTTGCAGTGGCGCCGTAGCTACGGACAGCTTCCTCGTGCTCCTCGTGCGATGTACTCAGTGTCATCTCAAGGCTCTCGATGAGCTTGGTCTTGTCCTCCTGGTCGCGACGCAGCGACAGGATCTCGGACACGAGGTTGGCGTGAAGGGTTGGCGTGAAGCGCCGCGGATCCAGGATGCTGACTGTGTCGTCGGTCGTGATGTCGCGGGAGGCACGCTTCGACTCGCGCGATGCCCGCTTCGAGTGACGGCGCTCCTTCCGCTCGCTGTGCCGCAGCGGCGGCGAGGGTCCGCCCCGCGGCGGCGGGGTTATGGACCGGCGTGCCATCTTGCCTGTTGTCGGGGCGGCGGGCGTGGACTGCGTGGACAGTGGTAACGACGTCGTAGCCGGCCCGCTGAGGTAGGCGTCGTCGTCGGTCCTATCCCAGTCGGCCATTGTAGATGTGGTTGTGGTATGAACCGACGGCGTCCCCGAGGGCAAAGGAGGAAAAGATATTCTCCTATCCTTGGTTCGGGGGCCGCATGAGCTTCAGGGCTGGTTGGCCAGGGGCAGAGCTCAGAAAGGTGGCGGCCGGGGGGTGGTCGGGGCTCGGACGGTACTCGTAATATGTATCGGCGAGTGATACGTGCAGAGGGACGATTCAACGGCTTTTGTCGCCCGTTTCGGTCGAATGAACCCCGCTGAAAGCCTCCCAATCAGTGGGATGGGTGACACCTGCAACTGGCGATTGGATCAATGGTTAGCATATGGAGCAGCAGAAGCAGCGACATGCATTCGACATGCATGTCTCGGGCAGTGGGTCTGAGCGCGCCAGCCAGGTCGACGCCAAAGGTGCCCGCCATCGGGGAGAGGGCTGAACTCACCTTGTTTCGGGTTTGGTCGAGGTCGAAAAGGCGTACAGGTGTGTGCGTGAATATATATAAAAGAATTCGGGTAGAAGATGTATAGACTGGATGTAGTGCTGTCGTGTAAGCCAGCGTGGAGCCAAGAGAGGGTCTCGATGGGAGGCAGGAGCCTTGTGGCAGTCCGGGAGAGCCGAGGTGGGCAAGACAGGCGACAGACGACGTACCAAAGTAGAAAAGCAACGAGGGACTTGTCGCAAGCCAAGACGAGTCAAAGCGTACGAATATGTGATGATTTGGTCGTCGAGGTCGTGGAGAGCGAACGAGGGGACAGGCTCGGAGCCAGTGAGGGACGCGAACAAGTCGTCTAGCTTCGGGACCTAGCGCGACACGGTTGGAGCTATGTTTCCATTATTTCCCACGTGTTGGGGAGGGTGTCGCGTATCGAAGGAGAGCAATTGAGTTTTGAGTGAAAATGGCCGGACGGGCAGACGAGAAAGAAAAGAATGAATGTGCGTCGGTGCGCGTCGTCGGCGTGTATCGGTCGGGGTTGGATCACGGATTCAAGGAAAGACAATCTGAAGAGGTGGGCGCTGGTGGTGTGTCAGTCATGGTCAGCCACGGAACTTTTTTGGACTTGTTGTTGTCGGCGAGACGGCGACGGGCCATATCAAGAAACAAGACAATGGCGCGTCTCGTACTGCTGCACGCACACACGGGAGGAAGGGAAAGAAGAAAGGAGTCGTAACTCACAATTGTTCACACGCACTCTCGCTCTCTCACCAAAAGGAAGCGCCAGGCAACGAGGACGAAAGACAGGGGTATCGAAGAGGACGCAGGCGGATAACTCGAGGACTCGTCTCGTAACAGAGTAATACCTGTGCAGTGTAATAGTAATACTCTATACTCCGTAATACTCGCAGGTATAAAAATGGACCAAGAATGGATAAAAAGAAAGAATATATTCGTAATGGTAAAAAAACGAAGCACCCCTGACGCAGACAGAGTGGGAATAAAGTTGGCCTACAAGGCTCGTCGGTCGACAAGAAAAGATGTCTCGTCAGGAAATACCTGTACGGATACGGAGCAGAAGGGGAGAGGATGGATCAGAAGAGGATAGGAAAAAGCAAGGGGAGGGTGTGGGGAGGGGGCAAAGGCAGTGAGAGTGGCAGGCTGGGATCGGGGAAGGGGGGCCATGGGAGATGAGGTGTACAATAGGCGTATGCGTACGAAGTATGCTGTACGAGTGCTCCGTACCCCAACTCTGTACAGCTTAGTATCACGACGCGACGGTAATAATACTGGTAGCGCAGATTAGTGCAGCATGTTATTATCGCGTCGATAATAGTCGTACTCTGTAGTCGTACCCGTGAATGAGTCCTTTCGGGCCCAATACTCTCTGTCTGGACAAGAGACCTGGACAGAGAACAGAGGCAGGGACAGACAGACTGAGCAGTGAGGGTGGAGAGAGAGACGTCAGGATCCCCCTCTGGACCCCTGCAAGTATGCTTGGCTCGTCCCTCCCCCTGGGCCATCCATTCATGGGCCATCCATCCTGGGACCTGGGTACCTGGTGGTACGGAGTACCTGTCCGAGTGCTCACCCGTCCGGGTAGCCTCTTTCCTGGCCAGTACTAATGGTGTACGTCGTAATAGAACCAGAGGGCGGATGATGAGGCTGAATAGAAGACCCTGGTCGGTGAGATGCAGTACGTAAGTAATAGTACAGGTAAAGGCAGACACCGGTCGTACTCGTAGACGGACTGTATGGAGGTCTATCGAGTCAAGACCAGCTCTGCCGAGGAATGCGGGACGGCAAGGCTAGTTCTACTCCGTGCTCGGTAGGCGTAGAGAGTGGCAACGGTGGTAATCATGTCTTGGAGCGCCACGCGTATCCGACGTGGCGGGAAGAGAAGAAGAGGAGAAGAGGAGAAGAGGAGTAAGTTGGTACGAGTATCCGTACTCCATGTCGTATGGGAGGCATACTTTGCAGCTCAGAGGGAAAGAGCGACCAAAGCCAAGACCAGCAGTTCCATATTGGCAATTGGTGGCAATGTGGCGGGGAGATGAAACGGGCAGGATTCTAGGCTATAACAGAAGAATACGGCGTAGTGACTGGCCATTGTTAGCCACTAGAAGCATTAGCAGAATTAGCAGCACTTAGCGGACAGGCACTTGATGCTGGCCACGGCGTTGTAATATGGGCAGGAAATAACTGCACGTGCTAAAAGACTGGATAGTGGCTACTACGGAGTACTACTCGTACTAAAGTAATACTACTAGTAGTAGTACTCCGTACTCCGTAGTACTAACAGCTAACAGTATTCGTACCCATAATGCAGGTCAAGATCTATAATCAATTACAACGGGAGTAACGGGACGGGAGCAATGGAACCTCACCTATATCACTCTACTCTTATACTACTTGCTTCGTATGTCATCCATTCTGGCATACTCCGCCAATATCACGTAGCATAAACGTCCCAGAGGTGCCGACATTAATCCCCAGCGCATATTATGCACTTCCCCTGAGCTTATCTATCAGGGTCGTACAGATATTGCGACTACGCTGTACGGAGTACGAAGTACGGATTGACAGAGTATTGTCGCAAGGTGAGAGGGGAGAGCTTTGAGCGTCACCCGTCACCATCAGGGGTGCGAGTACTCAAGGTACGCTGTACGGAGTACGGAGTACTACTACTCGTACTCGTACTCATCAATTGACCAACAACCTTTCTCCCTTGCTGACAATATCCAACGGGACGGACCACCTCATATCTTCCTATGCTCCTATGCTCCGCGCGGCGCAGCCACTAATACAGTGCCAAAGGGCTTGGGTGTCCCGCGGGTGTGCTTGAGAGTGCATGGTGCTTGCCTGGTGCAGATAATACGCCAGCTTGTGTGCTGCTCCTGCCCAAGCCCTCGGAAAGTCACGTCCCCGCTCACCACCTAAACCCTGCATCTGTAATTTCCTTCTACCAGTCCGTCTCTTTCCACGCTCCAACCATCGGGTCCAAGTTCCAGCCATCGGCCCCAATCATCTCGTACGAGTCCATACGCTGTACAGGTACGAGCACAGGTACAAGCACAGGTACGAGAGGTATTACACCTCTTCGTACAAAGTATTGCCAGTCAACCAGTCAACCAGTCAGCCATCCACAGCCAACAGCCAACAGCCAAGCAGCCACAGTCACTCCTCCTCATCCTCTGCATCCTCTCGAACCCCGACACGATATACGACATGACGCAGACAGGGAATGCCTGCCATGGCAGACGTACGATCCGGACAATGCAGCCTCTCTGCCTGCCTGCACTGCATGCTGCAATCAGGGACCTCGCCTCTCTCCCCTTGCCCTGCTCTCGACTACGAGTACGACTACTTAGGAGTACCAAGTACGCACGCCTAGTACTCGTACGCTACGACATGCCCCCCCTGCCATCTCGACCCAGAAATAATACAATCCCAGCCATGATACACGTCGTATGCATAGAGGAATTGGCAAATGCAGTCCATTCCAGAGGTGCTTAGCCCGGATTTCGAGTCTACAGGTACGAGGATGCGTAATACGCTCTTCAATTCCTGTACGAGCGAGTACGGAGCACCCTCAAGCTCTCTCTTTCCCCCCCTCCTGCATCATGCACCCCAGATCACACTTGCATCCCCGTCCAGCACGAGCACAGCGCGAGAACAGCAAGCCTCTGGCTCGTATCGTCGAAACATGAAACGTCCTAATATCGAGGTCCTCGGGCTTATTTGCACGGGCCACCAACAGCACAGCACACTCGCCGACGGGCAAGTTGGCATGCTGGCGTGATACACCGAGGTAAGTATTAGGCCGCTGGACAATAATGCTCATACGTATTGTCAAGGTCTTGCATCTATTCATCTCATTGCGGATGTCTCCGCGATGGGCGTCTCCGCGATGGGCTACTCCCTAGTTATCCCAGAATATGTACGTACGGAGTACCAAGTATTACTACTATGACTACGACTGCGGTGTCTGGTACGATTCGCGGAAAATGTACACCTGCATCCCGCCTGACATCCACGCCCATGATACGTCACGATATCCGGGCGACCAAGGGTCAAATCTCTCACCGACGGCGGACCAGGACAAGGACCCAGGTTCCGTTCCTAGTGTGCACTACTCCGTACTCACTGCTCGCTGCTCACTGTTCACCCAGATGGCCGGCGCGTCGTTGGACCAAGACCAAGACCAGGACAAGGACCCAGGGGCGAACAGCGCTACTCTCTGCTCTGTAGAGTCTAGTCGTACGCTTGCAAGAGGACCCCAGCCATGTGCAATCCACCTGTTCATCACCAACAAAGGTGGGCGCCGTAATCTACCAGAGAGGATAGTGACGCCGAGCGGCGAGAGGAGCGCAGGTCTCTCTCATTTTGCGCGGGTCAACCATGGTCCATATGCACGAGCGGGTGGGAACCTGCGAGTTCCCAAATGCTGGGGTCCCGTTGTCAAAAGAATACCCGTCTCTTTATTCGTACTCGTAGTCTCGTACGGAGTAGATATGCGGACCCATTCCACGATCCATGTTCCGCGCCGTCGAGGATTAGTCTCGGATGCGGATAGTCTCTGGACTTGTTCCAATCTTGCACAATGATCCTGGTCCTGGCCCGTCTTGACGTGCTTCGGGATGACGGACTGCCCGCAAGGACGGACTGCGGACTACGGAGTGCGAGTAGACTGTGTAGGGTTCTTGCGTCTGAGCGGCGACTTGGGGGCTGCTTTTAGCACTCGGTAGGCTCCACGTACTCGTACTGGTATATTGAGCATCGGTCATGTGCGCCCTCTGCGGAGTACGGAGTATACTTATGGGACGTGAAATATCTGTACTCCATCCATACCAGGAATAGTATTAAGAGTTGTTCTACGATGAGAAATCTCGTGGCAGATGAGAATTGAGAGAAAGTCGTGGCGTGAGTGCCACGGTCCAAGGTCCACCCACGCGTCACGGCCCGCGCGCGCAACGGCAACGCTAGAACATACGGAGCAGTGGACCTTGCATGTCTGGATGGATGTTTGCTTCCAAGTTTTCTTTGCTTTTTCCTCTCTCTCTCTCTCTCTCTCTCTGACAGTTGGCAGCTGGCAGTTGGTGTGTGCGCCGCACTGCACTGCGCTGCACTGTTCAGTGGTTGGTTGGTCCTTTGGTCCTTTGGCCCTCCCCTCCATCATCTGTTCTTTTCTCCCGTCCCGCCTCTGTACGAGTACTCGTACGGGTTTTTTTAGTACGAGTAGAGTACGGGTACTCCGTAGAGTGGTACTCCGCAGAGTAGGACGATACAGCCAAGTACAGACTGTACAGGTAGTCGTCCAACCCGTGAAGAGCAAAAGCTCCGAAGAGGCACAGCCAAGGCACAGCCAAGGCAAAGGGTTGGACAGGCAAAAACAGGGTCCGCTAAGCGCCGACGAGTCCAGGAACCACATGGCATGCACACACTGCACGCTGCATATGCGGCAGACACCTTTACTTTCACATCACGGCCGAGCACGACACGAGCCGCACGCATGCTCACACTGCCTTGTGTCTGTGTTCCGTAGTATTCGGCTGTTTTGGTTTCGTGTGCGTCATGTCACGTCGTATTATTGCTGCACTGGACCCTTGATGAAGAGGAGATGGTATGCCACACTCACCACGCTCACGCTCTACGCTCTACGCTGTACTTATAAAGGTAGGACCCGTGTGTTGGTTGCACAGCGCCGGCGCCGAGATTCAAGGACAATCAAGGACAAGGACAAGGGCAAGGTGGTCGGAAACAAGGCTGGGGAATTCAACCATGTCAAAATATTGAATGTGATTGACTTGAAGACGTCCTTTGTGTGACTTGCATGCTTGCATCTCGGGGCGAGTCTCCGCATTGCAGTTACCCTGCATTTACAGGATCAACAACACCGCATTCACGGCAACACTTGCGAGCGAAGCGAGGACAGCCCCCGGCAGGGCCGCCGGAGGCAAAATGCGAATGCAGATGGCGAATACCATGCCGAGGCACAATAGCATATGGTGGTGAAGTGTTTGGAATTACGTGCTGTGCAGTGCAGTCACATGATGGATCTGTCTACGCAAGGGCGCATGACGTACATGTCCTTCATCCCACCATCACATCACACCCCTCACTCTGCATATACACATATACCTTACACATACATGTACACATACACATACAGACGTGCATCCTGACATTGCATTTGGCAAGTAGACACTGCTCAACATGTCCCCCGGCAAAGTGTCACCCCTGGCGGGCGTCTCAGCCCTGACATTCGACGTCTTCGGCACGGTCGTCGACTGGCGCACCTCGGTGACAGAAGAGCTGTACCTGAGGGCGCACCGCAAGCTCACATCCAGCGAGGCTCCTCTCCCCACGGCACTGCACTCGCGCCTCGAGGCCCTCGGCGAGGCAGACTGGGGTCGTTTCGCGCAGGAGTGGCGGTCCACGTACTCGCGCTTCACACTGACCTTTGATGCGTCGGACCCGTCCAGCGTGTGGAAGACGATAGACCAGCACCACCGGGACAGTCTGGAGGAGCTTCTCGAGTCCTGGGGTCTGACTGGTCTGTACACGGATGCGGAGATTGAATCTCTCAGCCTGGTATGGCACCGTCTGCGTCCGTGGGAGGACTCTGTTGCCGGGATGGAGGCGTTGGCACGCCTCCCCTCCTCCTCCTCTGGGGGAAGATCGGGGTTGGCGTTGGCGACCCTGTCCAACGGCAACACCGCCCTGCTGAAGGACCTGGTTGATTTCGGGGGCCTGCCCTTTCACAAGATCCTCTCGGCGGAGCAGTTCCGCGCGTATAAGCCCTCGCCGACGGTGTACCTGGGCGCGGCGCGCGAGCTGGGTCTTGAACCGGGCCAGGTGGCCATGGTGGCGGCCCATCTGGATGACCTGGCGGGGGCGCGGGCGTGCGGCCTCCGGACCGTCTATGTTGGCCGGTCTCGGGAGGAGGCCTGGGCGACGGAGGATCCCCGCTACCGGGATGCTGAGGGCTGGGTTGACCTGTGGGTTGGTGAGGGGGAGGGCGGCTTCGAGGAGGTGGCTAGGCGGTTGAGTGCCATCAGGAATGTCTAACACTAGGGAGTGAGAGTACTCCGTAGGAGATGCTGCATGGTGTACATCAGATGTCAAACATATCATATCATACATGTATGCATGCTGGCGCGGCATCACAGCAAGCAGAGCAACCACTTTGCAAGGCAGCACAGTACTCCGTACAGAGTTCGGAGTACAGACTACCGCATATAACAAAAAGCAAGTGTATAGCACCAAGGTTCAATAGCAAACGTCCGTCCTTGTCCACATTGTCCATGCAAGATGCGCGGTGCATCATGCAGCAACTGCACCGCACCGCACCGCATTGCATTGCATGCGTGCCACTGCCTTGGAAACCATCCATCTTGTCTCTTTTCCTGTCTCCTCTCCTCCTTGTCCGAATCCAGGACAGTACATACTCGCAATGCATGTCTCTTCTCTTCTCGTCCAAACGACATCAGCATGATTATACTCTCTACGAGTCTACATGTACTAATGTAGTCTACTGCACTCTATACATGAACGGAGTACGCCCCGGCGCCTTGCCGGCGGCTGTTGGCCACCATACATGTTATTCTATCAAGTGCATATATGAAACCCGTGCCCTTTCCTTTCGTTTCTTTTTTTTCCTCCCTCCAACGACGGTACTCGCGGCATGCATGCCTTCAGCGACCCTCTCCTCGCTTTGCTCACCCTTTCACACACACGGTTGGTATGCCTCTGGCGGCCCCTGCCGGGAGGGGAGGTGGGGATGGCTGTCCTCGCTACGTTCTCTCGCGGGCTGTGGTACACAATACACATGTGAAGTATGAAGTAGGTACTCCGTACTTGTTCAAGTTGTTCTAGAACGGAAGGAACATATACAGAGAGTACACCAGACAGGACAGATGTTAGGCCAACGTGCTCGCAGCCCCCACGCGGGGTGTGTCGGATAAGCCGTCCGCAAAGGGTAGGCAGCTCTCACGCGGAGCAGGGCAGCGTCAACAGCAGCCAGATAGGCAGGTCGGGACAGTTCAGTCTCTACAGAGTCAAGGAGCCCACGTTGCCCATTTCCGAGGCACTGACAAGCCTAGGGCCGGACCTACTTGCCTGTGAGTGCTGTACTGTCAGTGGCGCGCAGCCAAGATGCTGTCAGAGTTGGTGTGGAGGGGTCCGTGCCATGCCATGCCATGCAGATGGATGCATGGGAGGGGTGCAGTGTGCAGAGTGCGCACTCCATGGCGCGGCCCGCGTCTGTGATACCGGGGGTGCGTGCGCGTGTGTGTGGCCAGTGGCGGCCACGGTGGTGTGAGTGTGAGAGAGTGTGACGGATTGCCCAGCTCGGCGAGACGCAATCAGAAAAGGACGTTTGTTATTACCGAGTATTCAGTGCTGTATCGTATTCCGGTGTGATGTCTTTTACGGGCTGCGCAGCTTGGAAGGTCGGTCCATCTTATCCTAGAGGGGAGCCGTGTCCGGGGTGTGTGCCGTGTCTACTAAGTTGTGTCGTGCCGGGCCGAGGCGGGGACCGTCGGACCTGGACTGGGGGAGGGGGAGGGAAAAAGCAGGGAGAGGGAAAAAGAGAGGCAAACAAACATGAAGAAGAAAGGAAATCAAGGTTGAGTTCTACTCTGTATATTGAATGGATACTCATACTGGTTCACATGTTGCTCCCAGTTGAGGTTGTCCTGTACCCCACACGTGCTGTGGATCACCCTACACACATATGCAAACAGACGCTGTACGTGTAAACTCTAGACATGTCTGTACTCGTATGTAGGTATGTATGTAGGTCATATGCATGTATACATACCTTATCGCGGGATTAAAAGAAAAAAAGGCAAGAGAAGAGGGAAGAAAAAAGTTGGAAGAGGAAGAGTCGAGATTCCTTTCGGTGACGCCGAGCCCATCTGGGCAGGTGAATCGGGATCATCCGTATTGTATATAAGGTACTCGTATATCCTACAGGCTACAGGTACTACATGTCCCAATTCTCTGTCTGCGAGGAATACACCACATGTCTGATGGCCATACAGGATATCGACTAGTGATGTATTCACTTTAGCATACATGGACGTGCCCACATGCTATACTGAGTACTCCGTTCTTGACCACATGTACTACTTAGAGCTGCTCCGTACAAGTGCAGTGCAGTGCAGCGCATCTGTGGTCCATCACTATGTCTGCTCTGCTGTGCTCTCTGTGCAAAGACTATCTATCTGCACGACAATGGTTGGACCCTGTAAACTGCCAACGTGGGTTACAGCGGGGCCAAAGCATGGCAGAAGCATGGCAACATGGCGGGCAGCATGGCATGGCAGCAATTGCCGTGGCCAAGACGATGGCAAGGCAACGACGTTGAAACGGTCAAGGGGACCGAGGGCTAGAGCAAAAGGACGAAGCACTTTGTAGTGTTTGTAGTTAGTACGGATCCAGGAGTAGTACGAGCACGGAGTAGTAGGCAAACATGGGCCATGGGCCATGGGTTGAGGGCATGGCTGAATAGGCTATATGCACGTGGGTGCATACGATTGATTTTTCAACTCGATTGATCGTGTGCCGCCCGGCATCGTCAACTCGACAAAATAGTAGTAGTAGTAATAGTAGTAGGTAGTAATACTAGTAATAAGTACTTACCGAGGAGTACTGAGTCGTAATACAGATCACTCGTCGTAGCTGTCGTACTTGTCGTACTTGTCGCAGAATATCACTAACCAAGCATGCTCGCGAGTACTGACAAGAGACAGAATGCGATTACTCGTAATCCAGACTGGAGCGTTGCAGTCGCTTGTTGTGGGACACTTTGCATGTACTTTACGCTCGTACTCCATGTCCGTACACGACGGCGCAGACTACCGCAGACGCAGACTAATACTCACAACGTGCAGTCCCATCGAGAGACGACCGACTTCTCCGTACTACAGACTACTACGAGGGCAGACCCGCCCGACCCGCCGCTCGACGCAAGCTTAGCTTACGGACCATGTGCACGATATTGGTAGTGTAGTTGTGTAGCTTGTCGGTAGTCTAGTCTCAGTCTCAGTCTCGTGGTATCGGGGGATAACGAGAATCCGCGGGCAGGCAGGCAGAGTGAGAGAGAAGGGTAGAGTATTGCGTTGTAACAGTAGTAGTTAATTGCTCTCTCTAGAGTGAGTATTGACGTCTTGATATGGACGCGTGTCGTGATTCGACTTTATCCCACAGCATTGACACGGCCAATATCCAACGCAACGCAACCCCCTTTTCCCCTTCTGCCCATCCCATCCCATCCCATCCTATCCGTTTTATTTTCTCTCTCTCTCTCAAGGCCCAAGGCCCAAGACCCAAGGGGACCCGCGCTGTCGACTATGCATACCCGTACGGAGTATTACTCTGTGCCGAGCAATAGTAGCCCGTAGTAATACTCGTAGTAATACAGAGGGTAAAGTAATACTCTGTACGGAGTGGTAATAATACAGTAGGGAGGAGTCGTACCGTTACGAGTACTATGAGAACAAGTACCTGTAATCCTCGTACCAACTCAATCGGCCTATCGCCTGGGTACATACATGGGCAACATGGGGCAACATACAGCATACATGGGGGGCCAACCATGTCCAGTACGACGGCACCACATCGGCTACGCTGTCACTGGCTGGCCCCGGTCACGACGGTGGGACCGCAGGACCGCAAGAGGGGGGGGGAAGACCCGGCGCGCCGCCTGCTGGGTCCCTTTCTTTCTCCTACTTACGAGTATGGGCCATTGCCAGGAGGACCAGGAGGGGAGGGAGGGACCTTGGGATGGGACATGGCCCATGGGTGGTGGTCCCCCCCTCCTGGGTGCTTGCTTGCTTTCTTGCTTGCTTGAGCGCCTCCACTGTTTTCGCGGCCTTTCCTCCAACTGACGGCCGTGGGAGTGTGGATTCTGGCGCGGCCGGGGAGGGGGGAACGTCTGCCCGGTGGGTTCTGCTGGCCCCGGCAACAGCAGCGCACACGCACGCAAGGGTTCTTGGCCCCCCTTGGCCTTCTTGGCCGAGCCCTTGGCCTGGGTCCTGGACTCTCACTCCTGGCAGGGTACTTAGGTAGGTAGGTTGGTAGGGTCCTGCGAGCGAAAGAGACGAGAGAGAGAGAGGGTCATGGCCATCGGGTGCGGGTTGCGGGTCGCGGGTACGGGTACTGGTCGTTTGTCCGAGCGACTTTTGACGGGCAGGGCCAGAGCCAGGGCCAGGCATGGAACCATGGTCCGCGGACGCTGTGGTACGCTGTATGGACAGGTACGAGTATTACGGAGTTTGGGAGTATGAGCGTGCATGTACGACCATTCGTAGGGCGTGCGTGCGGTCCCAGTTCTGCGCGCAGTCTAGTGGCGGTAGATGCTGAGCTAGCAGGCATTAGTACTAGTAGTCGCTGGTGACTAAGAGGGGGGAGCAATGGAGCAATGGAGCATTGGAGCATTGGAGTGAGGTTGCTGCAAGCACGAGTAATAGCTTGCAGCTACTAGTAGCTACGGAGTAGACCATGAGTTGCTGGAGTGAAAAGTGAGCAAAAATGCGATGGGGGAATGGGATGGGGCAAAGTTGACAGAGACAGAGAGAGAGAAGAGAATGGGACGGATGGTGAGAGAATCTGATTGCCTGTATTGAGACCCTGTATCCGGGCACAGAGTATTACTGGACCGAGTATTACTGGACCGAGTAGCAGTACGGGGGCATTGGTACCAACGGAGCACGAATGCTCCTCCCCGGGCCCTTTATCATTGATCCCAAGGTACTTTGGCAGGACCCCCCCTCCTCAGTACCACCCCTCGCGCCTGCCCCCGAAAAAAACAACAACAGACGCACGGCGGCGGGCAGGAGCGACTCCAACGCCGTGGCTCCTTCCTTTCAATATTTCCATCCTAGACTGCAGCTATGCACTATTAGTAGGGACAGCTTCCATATATAAACTCTTCTATACGACGTAGAGTAGTACTAGTAGTAATAAACAGATCTATGAAACCTATACTTGGAGTATTGCAGTATCAATCATAACAAAGACTGCTGCGGGATCTATAGTGACAGAGTAGTAGTAATACTACGAGTAGCAGTTGTGATGATATTTACAGGTACCGTTCTGACCGTAGCACTCGGCACTCTACCTCTGCTGTACCCCCAACTCCAACTCCCTACTGGATACTGGAGCCCGGGCCCGCACTCCTTGTCTACCTTGGTACATGTCCCGCTCCATCCAAACAAGCCCGCCGACGCCGCCAACCTTGCTGCCCTCCGAGCTTTCTCTTGGTACATGTACGGAGTACGGAGTATGGATGGTACTACGGAGTACTAGTAGTAGGTTGTGTTGTGTTGCTCTGCTCTGCTCCAATACGCTGTACCGAGTACTCGTCCTTTGTAGCCTGTAGGTCCCATATGCTGTCCCGCCTACTGTCCCGCCTACTGTCCCGCCTGCTGTCCCGTCTGCTCGTGCGCCAACCTCCTGCCTACTCCTCCTACTCCTCCTGCCTGGTCTTGCTCCTGCTCGCTCCTGCCTGCTCCCCGCCGAGAAACATTTCTTGACCCCCATCCTCCAATCCCCCAATCTCTCAATCTCGCCCTCAATTATTAACCTCTCCTAACCTCTCCTAACCTCTCCTAACCTTCCCCCCCATCCACTTCACCTTGCTCTTCTACACGACGTGCAGCATTACCCCATCCACCGGTACTGCACTCTATTCAACATCCACAGTAGCACTAGTACTGCTAGTTCCAAGTAACGAGTATTACCTGCTGCTACCTGCACTGGCTGTATTCCTGGCACTACCACCGCCGCAGTACCACCAGCGACAACCTCATCCTCGCAACCCCCCCCACCTTTTTTCCCTTCTCTCTCACGCACCGCCTTGCTGCTACTGCTTGCTCTCTTCTCTCTCACACACTTCTCTCCCTCTCCGACCAACCGCCGCCTGCGCCGCTTTCCCTGCCCTTAATTTCCTTGGCACAAAAGAGTTGACCTGCATCTCCTCCAACTACGACGGGAGCTGCCGTCACCTTTGCATCTAGCAAACAACAACCCTCTTCTCGCCTCCTCGCCTGCCTCCTCCTACCTGGAGCCCTTCCTCGCTCGAGCCTCCCGCACAATCAACCGCCGCCACAACAACACCGCCCATCATGGCGGGCCGAATGGTCTTGTACAAGCTCGTGGTCCTAGGAGACGGCGGTGTCGGCAAGACGGCATTGACAATCCAGCTATGTCTGCAACATTTCGTCGAGACGGTGAGTTGCCTCCCTCCGTCAGCCTTTTCTCCCTCCCCCTCTCTCAAGCTCTACCTACCTGCTCAGCTCCCCCCGCCCCCCTTCTCTCGAGCTTGATTCCGACCACGCATCCACCAGCCAAACTAACTTTTTCTCGCCTCTCCCACCAGTACGACCCCACAATCGAAGACTCGTATCGCAAGCAGGTCGTCATTGATGGCCAGCCGTGCATGCTCGAGGTGCTCGACACGGCCGGGCAGGAAGAATACACAGCGCTGCGCGACCAGTGGATCCGCGACGGCGAGGGCTTCGTGCTCGTCTACAGCATCTCGTCACGCTCGTCATTTGGGCGCATCAAGCGCTTCCACCACCAGATCCAGCGCGTCAAGGAGTCGGTCGCCTCGTCGCCCTCGTACCCCGGATCGCCCCTGGCCTCGGCCACGCCCCAGCAGATGCAGATGCCCGTGCCCATCATGCTCGTCGGCAACAAGAGCGACCGCATCACCGAGCGTGAGGTCTCTACCCAGGAAGGCCACGCCCTCTCGCGCGAGCTTGGCTGCGAGTTTGTCGAGGCCTCGGCCAAGAACTGCATCAACGTCGAAAAGGCCTTTTACGACGTCGTCCGCATTCTCCGCCGCCAGCGCCAGCAGGCCTCGCGACCCCCGGGCGGCGGGTCCGGCGGTCGCAGCCGCACCTCCAACGGCGACGCAGCCGGTCGTGAGCGAGACCCCCACCGCTACCGTCGCCACAAGGACCGCGATGGCTCCAAGCTCAAGTGCGTCCTATTATGAGCGGCCTTTACCCGACCAGCAGCAGCACTCTCCTTTTTTCCCTTTTCTCCTCGACGACACGATACCTACTAGTACCATGCGCTGCCACGGCAGCCGCAACGAACACACGCACAACACACACACACACACACACACACACACACACATATACAACAAAAGAGAACAACAAAAAAATGGTGGCAGCCAATTGATGACCGAGTGTCGCATACAACCGTTGGCCACTCTCCTGATCGGTAGCTACTTGAGTACTACGAAGTGGTAGTACTAGTAGTACTTGGCAGCTACTGGGCGGGGTGGTACGAAGAGCACCAAACCGACATGACTCCTTGACGATGCAATATTGTGGCCAGCATATCTGATTCGGGCGATTGATTCTTTTTACTTTCCTCTTCCCTCTCCCTTTCGATATATACACCAATTTACGCACTCACACCCACACTCTCACACCCTCACACTCTCACACACACACATCTTGGTCCCCCCTCTCCCACTTTCTTCCCTTGGACAGACACAGACGAGTTTCACAGCCTGGGGGGCATCTGTGTGCACGTTGCGTTGGCGATGGCGGTACCGCATCCTGTACCTCTTTTTTTGAACTTGGTTAGTTTGGTCTATTGGCGAATGGCGCATGGACTCTCGGGATCTCAAAAGATATACAGTAAAAAAATACACTTGAATAATACCTGTCTATTCTCTCTCTGATCCGTGTCCTCACTTTCCTTGATCTATAGGTATACAGACCATCTCTCTGTTAGCCGTATGCCTTTGGCAATCTCTGGCGGTCGGCCGTTGCGCTCTGCTAGCACCACGGACTGCTCTGCTCTGCTCTCATGGTCCCCCCCGATGGTGTCAACGAGTCTGCATGGCACCCCTGCTGCGATAATAAAACCACCAATGCTGGCAATAACCCGCCAGTCCGTCAACCCGCCACCCCTGCTGAAACACTGGACTGGGTTGCCTTTGCCAGGCTATTACCCGCCAAATTGTTAGTAGTACGGATAAGTTTGCAATATCGGGTTACTTGCTTGCTTGCTTGCAAGGTACTAGCTTAGCTTAGACCTTGCGTTTCCCCTGCCGTTGGGACTCGTACGAGATAATATGTACGAAGTACGAGTACAGTATCTAGGAGCGTGCCGTGTGGTTGGGACTAGGATCTCACCACCGTTGGAGGTGACTTTGTTGGCCTACTGTGAGGGTCGAAACATCGGCAGTCGAGGTATACGAGCCATTGAGGTATCTGTATGCATATCTGTAGTAATAGTAGCCAACTGCAGAAGCATGTGTTTGTATTTGCAGTGGACGGCGTGACAAATACTGCTCATACTTACGAGTACCGTACTGACTAGTACAAGTACGATAGAAGTCTGTTATTACCTGCAATGATGGAAAGCACATCAATGCACACAATGCACGACACCCCTGTTCCCCGTCCTCTCTGCTCCCCAGCCCAGTCCAGTCCAGACTCGGCGACATTCCGCAAGTCGGGCTTCGGCAGGGCTTCGGCAGGGCTGCGGCAGGGTTTTCGGCAGGCCGAGTAGGCAGTACTCGTACTGCACGGAGTACTACTACTTTGTACGGAGTAGTTGTACGTGTACAGCACCAAGTACGGCTAGGGAGTCTTCCCGGTCAATGGCAATGGATAAAGTGTACTCATACGGAGTAAGCTGTCAAAGTTGTCTCCACGGGATGTATCCATTCAATTCAATCCAATTCAATGCATTGTTGGTACGTACTAACTTACCGTGGGCCCTGCCTGCCTGGCAACCTGGCAAATACCGTGTCTGTGTCCCGTCCCAGTCCATTGGCCCGGAAAACCTGCGATTTGACAGGACAGTACTGGAGTACTGGAGCACTGGGGTTGACAGCCCGGGGGTCGGACCGCTCATTGGACTCCGCTGGTTTGGTTGACGGGCAGGGCAGGCAGGGCAGGCAGGGCAGCAGAAGGACTCAAGGGTACGGAGTGAGGAGGAGCAAGGAGTCGGTCCCTTGTCCGGGTTGCTTCCGCGAGAGCAACAACGTTGCTAAGTACGACGTAAGTTGGAAGTACTTGCTCGTGAGGGATATGGATCGATGAGTGATGAATCAGTACTCATATGAGGACTCACTCATACTCATACTCGTACACTGCCTGTCCGCCCAATGCCATGGCGCCGGCTGTCACGTCGTATTGCGACGAGGAAGGAGTGCTTACTTACGATACAGGTTGCTGTGTACTCCGTACAGGTGCTGGGCTCGGCTGGGTTGGCCTGCTGTGCTCGGCAATCGTGGAGGGTTACCCGTGCCACGGAGGCGGATATGTGCCTGGATCAGGCGGGCGCTGTACCGAGTATTACCTGTTGGTTGTGCGGAGGTTGGTCGTACTCCTAGGTTGGTTGTGTCGTCGTACCGAGGCATCATCTTGTGTTGGTCTGACCGAGGACGGGCGGATGGAATGGAATGCGACGTACAGGTAGAGCAGGTGTATTCGCTCAGAGTACGGTGTACGAGTACTCGTACTACTAGTCGTAGAGCATGAGAGGAGAGCAAGAGAGGGGGACGGGAGGTATAGCACCGAGATGAGTGACTGGTCGGCGGATATAACATGTGGCTGTGGCACATGACGCCGAGTATGACGGACAGCTTGACAGGTAAGGTGGAGGTGCGGTACGGCACGGGGCACGGGGCACAGAGCACAGAGCACGGAGCACAGTGGTTGACTGGGCGCATAAGGGTCTGGTATCTGGCATTCATGCTTGATGTTGATGTTCGTTGACGTTCGTTGATGTGCTATGCTTGTGCATCTCAAGGTGAACAGCTCATGGTGAACATCTCATGCTCGTGTCTTCTTTGCACATGCACATCATGGAAACACAACATATCCACATGAACAGCAAATATCGTTAAATGATAGCTTCTCTATCGTACAGAATTGAAGCATTGGAGGACAACATGCTTGGATAGACTGAGGAGCAGAGCCTCAGGACATTGTCAGAGACCACTACATCCACACGGCAGACCAAGTATCATGGTTGTATCACTGACTCTTATAAGCACACGATAGGAAGTATAGCTAGTCGATTGTCATCCCGGGCAACGTCTTGTACGCACACTGACACGGAGACACAGGATATACCTAGATTTCATATCATACATTTTCCTGCTCGTCCTGTACTCACAGGCAGACAGAGAGAGAGACACACACACAAAATGGAGTCATCGAAAGTATCGTGCTGGAAAGCTGCCTCTTGCACATACACGACCAAAGCAGTATGGGAGAGCATTACGTTCGGAAAGCTCTTATACACATACATCCAGACTCAAGACGGACAGTGTAAGTATCACGACTTGAAGAGCTGCTTCCCTGATTCATATACGATGCAGGCATTGACAAGTGTCCTCTCAAACACTGCTTCACTTGTGAGAAGATGGATGGGCACATATACACAAGTGTATCGACATAAGCACAGACACTCCAAAGTATCATCAACTGGTTCCCTTGCACGCATACAGAGGAAGCACTGCAGCACGATGCTCCTTGTCCACAGACGAATATTAACAGACACATTGACAAACAAGCACATAGGGGTATGTCAGTATATGAGGAGGTCAACAGACGAGCATATCGACAACACACGCACACGAGACAACACACCAGCGACGGAGACACCACGACAGAAACACATCATGCTTGGCCAACTGCTCATCTGTGTATGTATCCACGCAAGCATATTCATGACATCAAGTACATCAACAGACAGATGCAGACAAACATATCGGCAGCCAGGGACAGACAAACAACGAGTAGATGTCGAGACCCAGATGGACAGACATACAGCATATCAGCAGACATACAACTCACCAAGATACAAAGGTATACAGCATACAACATGCAACGTGCAAAGCATCAACACTTATCAACACACAATATACAACAGCACATCACGCACATACACATACAAGTATACGTAAACATACAGACATACATGGACATCATCAGGCACACACACACTGAAGCAAAGTACTTCTTAGCAAACCAGTCATTGATTTCTCTACTTTGATTCGAGTATAGACACTCAACAAAACTACTTTCTTCCATCTCTTCCAAACAAAAAGACGCCGTACCGTGATCCAACAACATGCCCGGGGGACGTGCGGGGGGAGACATCCAAGGACGTACAAGTGTACAAGAGTACAGGTAAAGATAATCCAAGGGACGTGTATCCAAAAGGGACGTATTCAAAAGAGTCCAGATGTATCCAGGTAACCAAAACGTCAAGTATCCAAGAGTACAGGTAGGTACCCAGTACAGATACCAGAACAAATAAAAAGGGGCCTATCCACTGAGGATATCCAAGAAGAGGCCTGCAAGACCCATCGAGACGTACACCGTCTGATAATGCCAAGAAGCCGTGTGTGATATATACATGAAATAGTAAAAACCAAAAAAAAAGTCGCAATGAGCGGTCCGTAGACAAAAACTCCACCAGGAAAAGGAGTGGTGGTCCGGTCGGACAGAGAGTAAAGGTGAAAGTGTGGTCCAGTCCGTGGACGTGGACAGAGGGTAATGGTGAGGGTAAAGGTAAAGGTAGGGAGGGGGTCATGTCTGTAGCATTGACATAAAAAAAAGATCAGGAAAATCGCTTCAGATCGAAAACAGATAAGATCAAGACGAGTCAAAGTGTCAGAAGACATCAATGACGGGTCAATGATCATTCAACACAAACAAGCAAGCCAAAAACACGTCAAAGGTCGAAGGAGGTCAGCGGCATCCACCTCACTTGGTGGCATGCTCGTCTCCGAAGGGACTGGTCCCCCTCTCCGTCGAGGTGGGCCTTCCCGCCGCGTCATGCTCCTCATCCTCTGCCTCCTCGACCACGGCGCCAAGACCGGTCCCCGGACCGCCAGACTTGGCCGGTGGCGGGGTGGGTGCGTCGTCGGCCGGGTCGAGGAACGGCGAGCTGTTGATGGTGAGCGTCGGCAGCGGCGGCTTGTTGCCCGCGGTCGGGGTGGTGGCCTCGTTGTCTGACGCGTCGGATGCATCTGTGTTGCCGCCGGGGCTGACGGGGCTGGCGGCCTTGTTCGACTCGGCCGTCGACGCCGTCTTGCCGGGGATCTGGACTTGACGCAGACCGCCGCCGACCTTGACCACCTGGGCGCGGGCCTGGGTAGCCGTGTTGAGGAAGGTGGAGCCGACGCTGAAGTTGGAGGCGGCGCTCTGGGGACGGTTGCCGTTGCCGGGGGTCAGGCTGGTGCCGGTGCCGTTGAAGCGGTCGTAGTCGACGTCGGGGACGGGGGGTGCGTCGCCGCCCGAGACACCAATCGACTTGACGCTCACCATGGTCGGCTTGGCGCGCATGCCCGTCGAGGCGGGCGTCATGACCTGGGCCTGCTTGCCGTAGATGGTCGAGGCGATGCTGGAGCGCGGCGCATACGAGGTGCGGGTGGCGTACGAGGTGCGGTCCGAGTAGCCTGACAGGCCCGAGTAGGTCGAGTCGCGCAAGTCGCCGGGCACGAAAAAGTGCTGGTCCTCGGTGGCGGCGGGGCTGCTGGCGGTGCTGCCGCCGTGCTCCATGGGGATGGGCGGCACGGGGGGCACCAGCATGCTGCCCGACGACTGAGTGTTGCTGTTGTTGGCGCGGTTGGTGACGCCGGGGATATAGGCGATCTGGATGATGTTGGAGGCGCGCGTCAGGACCGTCGAGGCGATCGAGTGAACCGTGTGCGTCGACGAGCGGCGCGTCAGCCTCGAGGCGCCGTCCTTCTCGGACCCAATCGTCGGGTCCAGGTTGTTGGTGCCGCGGGCACTGTAGGCCGACTGCCGGGCCGCCTCCTCGGAGCGCTTGGGCTTGATGAGGAAGCGCCAGGCCAGGTACGTCAGCAGGGCGAGGAAGATGACACCGCCAATGACGCCGCCGGCAATGGCTCCCGCGTTGGGGCCGCCGCCGCCGCCGCCACCACCGCTGCTGCTGCCTGAACCACTCTCTGAACTGTCTGACGAGCTGGAGCTGGAGCTAGGCTTAGCGACGCACACGGCCTGGGCGCACTCGCTGCAGTCGGTAGGCACGGTAAACTGGCAGGCCTCGTTCGAGGGGCAGGTGGGACACGAGAGCTGGGTGGAGGAGTCGCAGCTGACACAGTCGCGGGGGAAGAGCGAGATGACTGTCGAGGGAAGGTTAGCATAGGGCGATGCGAAGAAGGCCGCCAGGGGGGCAGGGGAGGAGCAGGGCGGTTACGCACCTCGGTTCAACTCATCCAGGTCGCGCGTGTACAAGCGAGGAACGTGGTCCATTGTGAATGTGAAGTTCGGCCTCGGCCACGTCGAGGTCGTTGTAAGGGGTGTGCCGGTGATGCGTGTGTGTATGAGCGGCAATAACAGAGACCGCGTCGTCGTGACTAGATTGAGAGGCGGATGTCGTGAGGACGGATTGGCGTCGTGATGTATAGGTGAGAGGTGGTGAGAGGTTTCGGATGGTCAGGATTCGTGTCGTTGAAAACAAGACGAGGATCGAAGACGAGAGAATAGTCGACTGGATCGGGAATCGACGGCAGCGGTAGCAGTAGAGCGGTAGCAGTAATGCGTAGTCGTTGGATAATGGATGGTTGGGTTGGGCGTGTCGCGGTGTGCTACAGCAGGTGAAACGAGTGGATTCGGAGACTAGCTCACAAAACGGGTGCAAACGAGGGAAGAAGAAAGGGTCTCGACGAAGGAGATTCCGAAGAAGAAGAATTGAATAAACAAGCGAGTGCGTTAGACAGTAAGAGAGAGTGACATGGACCGACCAGGGCGCTGTCAAGAAAGAGGTAGATGTGAGACTGGTGAGGCGGGGAGAGGCGAGAAACGAGAGGAAGAGGAAGAGGCGAGAGGGGCGGATGTGTGTGTGAGTGAAGATGGATGAGATGGGGGACGGGGGGCACGGGGATCCAACAGAGATCAGAGGGGGGAAGGAGGCCTACAGGTACACAGGCACAGGCGGGCACAGGCAGGCACAGGCGGGTTATTACTGGCAGAGAGAGTGTGCAGGACCTTGAGAGAGTGCAGAGCCTAGAATCGACAGGCCACGAGCCAAGCGGGAGCCAAGAGCAGATGGAGCAGATGGAGGGAAATGGCCCGGGGGGTGGAATGGAGGGAGGGAGCGACCAGGGAGGGCGGCCTAGCTTTCCCAATTGGGACCAGTGTGTGTGTGTGTGTGCCAATACCAATGTACGTGCCAATCTACCTACGAATGTACCAAATTGGCGAATGTAGTATGTGCCAATGCGCCAATGTGCCATGAAATGTATGTGCCAATGTGACTGTATGTGGTGCCCACCACACACATACAGGCACATGCACTGAACGGCCTGTGGCTCTAGGCCGTGGCTAGCCTGTTTGGCCCTGTTTGGCCCTACTGGCTGTGGCATTGGCTGCGCCGTCGGTTGGCTGGACCGTCAGCCGCTAGGACGATTCGGACCATGCGAAACAATTTCCACGGGCCGTGCAGGACACGGTACGGGTAGGGGCAGAGTCGAGGATACAGTGTTGAGGTGGTAGTCTATGCATTGGGTTTCTATTGCAGTACTCCGTAGGCTGTATTGTATGGCTTTGCACGCCGGGCTTCATTTTACCTGTACAGGTGTCATTGTTGTGTAATGGACATGGAGTCCTATTGACGTGTTGAAGCCTCATACACGTGCAGCCGCCCGTGCCTGAACACATGTTGGTACATGTAGTAGGTAATACGGACCCAGTAAGTAGAGCATGAGGTCTGCCAGCCGTTATTAGCCAAGTCCTGGAGAAATACTGGGAAATACTGGGAAATACTGGGAAATGGACATGGACATGATACAGGCTACTCGTAAGTACAGAGGGCCAGAGACGGCAGCTAATGCAGCCCCCAGGGGCCGTGTACATACATGTAATGAGTGAATCAAAGCACCTCACTCGACCTGCTTGACCTGCTCTCACGCATCACTCACATCATCTGTGCGCAGCTCATGCTTGCTCTCAGTGCTCACAGGGAAACAGAAAAGCGCCTCATACCCAATACTTACTCCGTACGGAGTACAGAGATTGAACAGAAGAAACCCACGTCGCATTCCTTCCATTCCTCCCCCTTCACACTGTGCCATTGCCAACGTGCCAACACCTGCCCTTTGTAGCTTTGTACCCTGTCTGGCTGGCCGCGTTGGCATTGCTGGGCAGGGAGGAAAAGAGGAGCCGATGGAGCCATGTTGACTTCCGTGGATTGCCCGGTCAATGCGTGCGCGTCGTGTTAGGCCTATGAGCGAGTTGCCAGTTTGCCAGTTTACGTACGCTGGATTGACAGACTCGTTGAAGCCGTCCATGTGTGTACGAGTAAGGAGTATTACAGCGTACAGCGTACTCCGTACACAGCGTACAACGTAAAGGCGTACGCACACTTTTGGCCACCCACGCCGTGTCTCTGGCAACATGTCTGGCTAGATTCTGAATTGTGAGCGGAAATCTCCATCAGAGCAGCCATCCATGGACCGGACGTCTATGGACCGGACATCCATGTCCCATCAGTAAGCAGTCAACAGTCAGCAGGCGACCAGTGCCAACTATGAGCACCACTCGGCTCATGCCGGTGAGGTGAGGCGTGAGGTGAGGCTCTAGCCTGGAGCCTTGGCTAATTTGCCGTCGCGGGCGAATCACAACGACCACAACTACCTGGCCACATCTGGCCGCGACCGAGAGCAGTCTCAATTCTCGCCAAGGCACGACGTGCGCTGCCCAGCTAATTTGACCGTAATAACCTCACCGTCGGTAGTTGGGTGGGCAGGCGGCGGTCCTCACCAGGCGTAGGTATTGCCATGGCGTATCCGGATGAGCTCAACACTCCGGACTCCGTTCCCTGCGGTGACCGTCACCGATCCTCAAGCCACGCCGCTTTCCACTGTACGCATACTCGTACTCGATACTTGATACTCGTATTAAGCCATCTTATGCGCATCCTTCTCTTGCAGCTTCACGGGGACGTGCGTGTCTCGCCCCTGGCCCTGTGCCTTGCACTGGCTGCTATGCCATTTGCTCATGGTCGCACGCACGAGTGCTGCTGCCGCATACTCCGTACGGGTAGATGCCATGCTGCGGGCACCAGTTTGCCAGTCTATGAGTCTGCTGCATCCACAGATGGCCACGGACAGTGTAGAGGTTTGAGCGGCGGTGCAGATACACTTGAAGCCATTGAATTCAATGCTGCATTTGCGGGGCAGTGACCAACATGGAAGTTGGAGTACATGTATGGAAGGAGCATTTGCCATTCCAGCGCCGCACCTGCCTCCCGTCAACGACTGAACACAACCACGTCACCTTTTTTCTATTAATCCATCTGTGTCCTCGGTTGCCGGATCATGCACAGACGCATTTACAGTGAGGACTAGTCGATGATGATATTCATATATCTGTACGGGTTCCGGAGACAGTGTGTCCGTATTGATCGCCTTGGCGTGCTCCCCAGCTTTTGGCTGGCTTGGCCATACGGGTATTAGCAACAAGCAAGGCAGGCAGGCTGGCAAAGCAGGTTGGTGCGTAGGGATGAGGGGGAGGGGCTGCGCGCTCTCGCCCTCCATACCAGCAAGAGGCGTTCCAGTGGGCGAATAACGCAAAGCAGCTTGTGTGTTGGAGGCTTTGAGACCCAGCGAGAATGGCCAGCGCGTGGGAGGGGGAGAGTTAGACAACGTTTGAGGCAAACGCAGACGGCAGGCGCACGTTGGCACGTTCGGATACACGGTATACCAGTGCTGGTATTACTGGCCCGGGTGGCTTGCTTGCTAGATCTGGGGGAAACATGGCTGGCTGGGTGGCATTCCGATGCGGCGTGTCCGACAGGACGTCATTGCTCTAGATGGTCACCAGATCAGACTTTGTTTGATATTGTCATCTGGACGACCGCACAGCGATATTCGCCCGGCCTACCGAGTACTCGTCCTTGGGAGTATTGCCTTGCCGGAATATGGTTATTACGGCGTCGGATGTGCATCATCTGAGCATCCGTCCAGCCAGCCTCCATCCGTACGAGATACTACACGAGTACAAGATATTCGTACAGGTATGCACAGCCATCCTCTCCATAAAAACCAATTTCACGTTGCACTCGTACTGCACAACTGCAGTCTGCTAATAGCCTCTACTTAGGTCCTGGGGGGCCACTCGTATTACTCGTACTCGTAATATGGCCTAATATCGTACGCCGTACAAAGTACTTACGGAGTAATATGGCCCATGGCCCTCGTGTCGCCCCGTAAATGGTGCTGCTATTTTTAGGCCCGTGGGATCAGGCAAGCGCGCAGAGGCCAGCGAGCAGGCCAACCGCCAACGAGCAGGCCGACGAGCAGAGCAAACGCGCCATTCAACCCCGGCCTGTGAGGTCAGGGGTCAACGGCTCTTGTGGCTTCAGTCAATGCTTGTTTTCCATCATCGCTCTGCTGTGCCGTCTGGCGTCTTGGCGTCTTGGATCGATGGCCGCCGCCGCCGGCAGTGTCTTTACTCGTAGATTACACCAGCAGTCTGGTGTCCTTGGGCCTTGAATATCAGTGTGTGGCCTCGACTGCCACGGGGACAGCCAAGCTGCTGACTGCCAGCTGCTAGCTGCTAGGTTCAATAACACTAGGTACAAAGGTAATTCTATGAATAGGGGAGCAGAACAGGACATATCCGTAAATGTATGGAGTATTACAGGTAGACGTGGAGTCATGGGCTGGTGACCCACCCTTGAATTCCCCACCCTCGAATTCACGGACCCACCCTTGAAATCCTGCCATTGGCCCTCTGCTGGAATAGGGACCAACTTTGAAAGTGCAAAGGACGTCGTGGGCGTTTTTCAATGCCCTTGGCCCCCTGTCCAAGCGGTCCTCGGTACGCCGTAATGCAGGAATCCATACATATGGACATGGATGCACTTGGATGCACTTGGGGTGATCCTACGACAAGGTACAGATGGAGCTTCCGGCAAGGCGTAATACTCGTACTCTGTAATTGTAGGCGACCTGTTCCCTGGAAAACTCTGCTTGACTGCTTGCCCTTTTGGCTCACCTTCTTTTTGGTGCTCGTAAGGATGAGCTGGGTGCTCCGTACTCGTACTCTGTGCAAACTGGAATATGGAGTGCCCAGTCAACCAGTAGAGAGGAGTAGAGAGGTCCGTGGCATGTCCTGCCGTCGGGCATCATTCGTCAGGGGGGTCGGTCGTCGTTGCCAGTGGAGGAGGGGACAAAGGAGGCGGGCAGTGTCCAAGACATAGGGCCAGCCAGCCAGCCATTGCTAGCCAGCCAGTCAACCAGTGTGGCTCAGCATCACTCTCAACTTCTACGAGTACTTGCTTCGTACCTCCACCAGTACAGTATTACTTACAGCGTGCATGTACGAGCAGACCAGCGTAAGCCGTAAGAGTGAAAGAGTACGAGCACGTAACAGACAGGATTGGAAATAGGGGGGATGGCGCATGGGGGGATGGAGATGGGAGATGGGCATAGGCGGTATGTACTCGTATTACGTCTGGAGTTTGCGGCAGCTACATTGCAATACAGTGGGTGGATGCACCTATGCGATGCGCTAGAAGCCGCTTGTACTGCCGCCTGCTTGCCTTGCCGCATAGGTGCCCTGTGGCTCAGCGTTCTGTCCCCGCTATGTACACCTCAGTAGCGCGCCAGGGTGCCCTCCCACCCTCCTTGTATTATGTTCCTTGGGCAGGTCCCCAGCCTGCTGAAACGGCCTGCACTGCGCAGAGGAAGGGCCCCAAGGGGACAAGGAAAAAACAATTTGGCCACGACTTTCGCCATTTGCAACATGAACCCTTCTCTCCCCCATCCCATCCCGTCTGCACACTTCTTCTACTAAGTTGTCGTGTCCCCTTTCATCTTCATCTCCATCCGATCTCCCCTTTTTGCTCCTTCCTTCCTTTCTGTTCTTGCTGCGTTGTTATCGACACTGGTAGTAGCTGCCATCACTCTCTTTGCTCGCTCTCGCTCCAACCCACACCAGCAGAGCGCGTCTCCTCCACCACCACCGCGCGTCCCTTTTCTTTCCCCTGCCCCTTCTTCTCCCTGATTGACCGACCCTTGCTTGGGCCTGCCCCACGATTTTCCTCCATCTGGCCCTTTACTAGACCCAACGTCCCCTATTATTTTCCAGCCTGTCCACCTACATCCAGGCTTTCTTCCGGGCTTCCTCTCCATCAACGATACATACGGAGTACTCCCATCGAGTCGTCATCATCCACTACTCCAACAACAAGTAGACCACAGCTCGAGTCAGTCGACTCTGGTCATCTGCTAGAATGGCGTACAACGGCCAAGGCCAAGGCGCAGGGCAGGGCCCCTACGGAGGACACCCCATGCAGGACCTCCCCTCTGGCAGCACCGTAAGTGCCTTCTGAAGAGCTTTTCGAGTCCTTCAAGTCCGCTGCGATGCGAGATGGCCACACTGCGAGATGACGATGACACTAACCCTCCCTGCTACAGTACCACCTCCCCCCTCAGGAGCAAGAGGAAGAGGCCGGCCGCTACCTGCTCAACGACCGCCCGGCCCCCGGCTACGACAATGGCAGGCTGGGAGCCGCCACGCCCCCTGACCGCCCCGTCTCAGCCTACAGTCTCACAGAGTCGTACGCTCCCGGCGCCGGCGAGACGCTGCCTGCCGGCACGGGCTTCAGCGACGCCGGCGGCTACGGCCAGTACGGCCTCGACCCCAACAATGGCTTCAACACCCCCCGCCCCATGTCGACGCTCGAGGACGATGACGAGGACAGCTGGATGGAGCGTCAGCAGATGCCCGCCAGCTCCGGCTCGCGGACCGGCCTGAAGCGCTTCAACACGCGAAAGATTAAGCTCGTCCAGGGCTCCGTCCTCAGCATCGACTACCCCGTCCCCAGTGCCATCAAGAACGCCGTTCAGCCGCGCTACCGCGATCTTGAGGGCGGCAACGAGGAATTCATGAAGATGCGCTACACGGCCGCCACCTGCGACCCCAACGACTTCACCCTCAAGAACGGCTACGATTTGCGTCCCCGCATGTACAACCGCCACACCGAGCTGCTCATCGCCATCACCTACTACAACGAGGACAAGGTCCTCCTCAGCCGTACCCTACACGGTGTTATGCAGAACATCCGTGACATTGTCAACCTCAAGAAGTCGACTTTCTGGAACAAGGGCGGTCCCGCCTGGCAGAAGATTGTCGTCTGCCTCGTCTTCGACGGTATCGACAAGGTCGACAAGAGCGTCCTCGACGTTCTCGCCACCATTGGTATCTACCAGGATGGTGTCATCAAGAAGGACGTCGACGGCAAGGAGACGGTCGCCCACATCTTCGAGTACACCAGTCAGCTGTCCGTCACCCCCAGCCAGCAGCTCATCCGCCCCACCGATGACGGCCCCAACAACCTGCCGCCTGTCCAGTTCATCTTCTGCCTCAAGCAGAAGAACACCAAGAAGATCAACTCTCACCGCTGGCTGTTCAACGCCTTTGGCCGCATCCTCAACCCTGAGGTCTGCCTGCTGCTCGATGCCGGTACCAAGCCCAGCCCCCGCTCCCTGCTCGCCCTATGGGAGGGCTTCTACAACGACAAGGACCTGGGTGGTGCTTGTGGTGAGATTCACGCCATGTTGGGTAAGGGCGGCAAGAAGCTGCTCAACCCCCTCGTCGCTATCCAGAACTTCGAGTACAAGATCTCCAACATTCTCGATAAGCCCCTCGAGTCGTCGTTTGGCTACGTCACTGTGCTTCCCGGTGCCTTCTCGGCCTACCGTTTCCGCGCTATCATGGGTCGCCCGCTCGAGCAGTACTTCCACGGTGACCACACGCTGTCCAAGGTGCTGGGTAAGAAGGGTATCGACGGCATGAACATCTTCAAGAAGAACATGTTCCTTGCTGAGGATCGTATCCTCTGTTTCGAGGTCGTCGCCAAGGCCGGCCAGAAGTGGCATCTGGGCTACATCAAAGCGGCCAAGGGTGAGACGGATGTGCCTGAGGGTGCCGCCGAGTTCATCGGTCAGCGTCGTCGCTGGCTCAACGGTTCGTTTGCCGCCACGCTGTACTCGCTCATGCACTTCGGCCGCATGTACAAGAGCGGTCACAACTTTGTGCGCATGTTCTTCTTCCACATCCAGGAAATCTACAACTTCCTTAACACCATGTTCGCCTGGTTCTCGCTGGCGTCGTATTTCCTGACGACGAGTGTCATCATGGACATTGTGGGAACGCCGACGATTCCTTCGACTAGCAGCTCGGAGCACCACGGCTTCCCCTTTGGCGACACAGCGACGCCCGTCATCAACGCCATCCTCAAGTACCTGTACCTGGCCTTCCTGATGCTGCAGTTTGTGCTGGCCCTGGGTAACCGTCCCAAGGGTTCCCGCTTCACCTACCTCGCCTCATTCATGCTCTTCGGTCTGATCCAGGCATACATCCTGGTCCTGTCTTTCTACCTTGTCTACAACGCCTTCCAGTCGTCGCCCATCGAGACCCAGATCTCATTCGCCTCGCCATCTGCCGTGTGGAACAGCTTCTTCGCCGGTAGCGGTGCAGGCGGTGTCATCATCATCGCTCTCATCACCATCTACGGTCTCAACTTTCTCGCGTCCTTCATGTACCTCGACCCGTGGCACATGTTCCACTCCTTCCCTCAGTACCTGGTGCTCATGTCGACGTACATCAACATCCTGATGATCTACGCCTTCAACAACTGGCACGATGTGTCGTGGGGTACCAAGGGTTCCGACAAGGCCGAGGCCCTGCCTTCAGCCAACGTCACCAAGGGCGAGAAGAACGAGGCCGTCGTCGAGGAGATTGAGAAGGAGCAGGAGGATATCGACAGCCAGTTTGAGCAGACGGTCCGCCGTGCGCTCGCGCCCTTCAAGGAGGTCGAGGAGATTGAGAAGAAGGATATTGAGGACTCGTACAAGAGCTTCCGTACCGGTCTGGTCATTACCTGGTTGTTCAGCAACCTGTTTTTGATTATTGCCATTACCAGCGACAACTTTGACGCTTTTGGCCTGGGGGTAAGCACTCTCCATCCACACACTCCATCCTTACCACCCCCCTATATTTGCCACTTTACTTGATGCTAACTTTACTATTTCAGTCCAACGCCTCTACCCGCACAGCCAACTTCTTCAAGTTCCTGTTGTACTCGACGGCCTTCCTCTCGCTCATCCGTTTCATCGGATTCCTGTGGTTCCTCGGAAACACGGGTCTCATGTGCTGCTTTGCGAGGAGGTAAGCGTTTTGCGAAGCGAAGTGAAGCGAAGCATGGGCGCCAGAAGCCTACATGCCCGCATTTCGAGGTCGCACGGCGATTACAGCGACTACACATATACGATGCACATGGGAGACATTTTAGATTCGAGAGAAGGAAAAGGGACATGGAGACGAAAGACCACCCCACGGTACAATATGTGAATTGTCAATGGACAAAGTGAAGGGGGGACGTGTAAAAATATTTCCGGGAAAAAGTTGCTTTCTTGTTACTGGTTACTGTTGCTGTATGTAACTTGATGTTTTTTGTTTTGTTTGTCTGCGAATATCCCATCGAGGTCTTGTCTTGTCATTTCTTTTTCTCTTCATCATCTTCACTTTTTCAACTTTCCATCGTTTTCTATTCCAGTCTTGTTTCATTTTCATGCTTTCCACTTTTCCACATCATGTTTTCCATCCACGTCTTTCTGTTAGCTATTTAATCTTGTTGTGTTTATTACTTTCAATCTATGGCATTTACTGAGGTGTGCTGCGTTCTCAAACGATGTAGTTGAGGCAGTTCTTTATTGGCGTACGGATGCTGGAGGTGGCTATGGTGGTCTTGCGAGCGAAGCGAGGACAGCTCCCGGCAGGGCCACCGGAGGCAAGATTTACAGGATGGGATGTCAAGTTTATATCGATATACGACTGAACAAATATGCTTCTCAAGTTTCGCGTGACCGCTCCAGGCGGGAGTGAAACACAGATATGCATCGTCTTCGATATCTACTATGAGCCAATGTGGATGTTGAAGCGCCGTTTCGTGGGCAGCACCATACCTATAGGCGTATTGAAGCCGGTGACGGAGCTTGCGCTACAAGGACGCAAGCATCTCCACGACGAGTGTCACGTTATTCACACTGGTGATTGACGTCCCTAGATACACATTGGTGTATACAAATGTATATGCGGTGTATATGTGATAGCCGCGCGCAAGTCTCAAATCGGACAACATCTTGCTCTCACTGAGTAGCCCCCGAGACTAGCCTGACTGACTTGGTAACAGGACAGTTCAAATCCCCCGCCCTCGTCGAAAAGAAATACATGGCTTCGATGGCTGCCGAACTTGAAGATGATGAGGAGGGAAAGGGACAGTTTGTCGACTTCATTCCCACCATGCTCTGTTGGAGGCCCGAGCAGAGGGCCACGGCGGAAGGCCTTCTCCAACACCGGTGGCTTTTGGAGGAATGACTGGCTGTGGAGGGCTGGATATACTACTTGTTGCTTTCTAAAAGCTGGTGTGTCCTCAGCCTCCTTTCCCATGGATCTGTTTCCTGTTGTGCTGGTTACGTATAGTTGCCGAGGGGCTTTTAAATGATATATCACCATGATATCACCATGACCCGGATTGGTACCTGAGAGGTTCTGGGGGGCCCAAAATAAACGCCCCAAGACTGACACACAGACTTACATGTGCTTCATATGGAAAATATGAATACCAACGGAAGTAAACAATTCATGACATGAGTTGGGTGCGCATGTGCTTGCATGTTGGGTATTGCGTGCTGTGAGCACTCGGGTAGGTAATAGTTGTAGTCGGATCGGTTAAACCACGGCTGCGCATTTGCGAGGCCGCTATCTTATCAGGCGGGGCGGCGAGGAGGGACGCCCGACCTGACTGACGCCGCGGCGGTTTGATGACCAAGGAGCTGCAGCTAGCATCTTGATTGTCAAACTCTAGGTACGAGCGAGCACGGGCACAAGCTGGAGCGCGCGGATACGAGTACTTGTCCTTTTCCTTTTCTTTTCTTCTTCTTCCTCTTCTTTGCCCAACCGACTACACACAAGACGACAGCGACACCGATTCCGTGCGACGACAAAACCTCACGAACCGACCCCACGTGCGCGCGTGCACGTCAGAACAACCGCCCAACATGTTGAAGATATGGTCTATGGTAGGTGTCGGGAACACACGCAGAAACACACACGCAAGGACGGGGCGGGGTGGAGCAATGACTGACGCATTCCGGACAGAAAAAAGAGCAAAAGGATGCTGAGAATGCAGAGGGCCAGGCTAGCGGCGGCGGGAAGAAGAAGAAGGTGACGGCTGCGCAGCTGCGAGTGCAGAAGGGTAGGTGACAAGGACAAACAAAGACCATGGATCTGCGATACAAAGAGTGAAGCAAGCGGCAGAGTGGGGGAATCATGGAAACATATGCAGATGGAAGGGCTAACGGCTGTGCGCTGCGCAGACTTGTCGGAACTCTCCCTAGGCTCCACGATGGAGACGACGTTCCCGGACCCGGACGACATCCTCAACTTCGTCCTGACCATCGACCCGGACGAGGGCATGTACAAGGGCGGACACTTCACCTTTGACTTTGCCATCAACCAGAACTTCCCGCACGACCCGCCCAAGGTGCGCTGCCGCGAGAAGATTTACCACCCCAACATCGACCTCGAGGGCAAGGTGTGTCTGAATATCCTGCGAGAGGACTGGAAGCCGGTTTTGAATCTGAATGCGGTGATCGTTGGGCTACAGGTAGGCTCTCTCTCTCTTTCTCTCTTACCCCCAAGTCACTTTTCACTCCTGTTTCTGTTCACCATTCTTGTCTTGTCTTGTTCGCTTTGGTTCATGGTGCTCTTTGGGCTCATTGTGACTCCCCGCTGACCCCTTGCAGTTCCTCTTCCTCGAACCCAACGCGTCGGACCCCCTCAACAAGGAAGCAGCCGAGGATCTACGCCACAACAGGGACGGCTTCAAGCGCAATGTCAGGACGTCTATGGGCGGAGGGCTCGTCAAGGGACAGACGTATGACCGGGTGCTCAAGTGAGGGTGGTGATGATGCGATGGGCTTGATGATGGGAGGCCACTACTCCACGAAGTACGGAGTAGTACGGCGTAGATAGTTGAGCATGGGAAGGAGAGGGGGGGCACCACCTCACGACGTGCACACATGGCACATGGCACATGTCAGATATCATGACCTTATTACGAAGCATACTACTATACATATAGAGGAGCCTGGCTTCTTTTATTCTTTGCACGTCTGTCCGCTAGCCTGTGCTGGCATTGGTCTCTGGTCCGGTCTCTGATCCAGTCCCTGGCCTAGCACCAGTAGTCTCTGATCTGATCTCCGGCTTTGGACTCCGGCCTTGTTTCTCCCTGAAGGTGCAGCATGTGGTATGCGGTGGTCAGCTCATTCTGCGGGTACGCACTTTACCAGAGACGTGCGTGGGCGGTCAAGCTGTTTGCGTGGCTCGTAATATTGTACCAGCTATTGTTTTGGGGCGATTCGGACCGCTGCATTCAATGCCCGGCGATGGGTGCAAGTAGCAACGGTACGGAGTACGTACACGTATGACTCCAGTGTCCGTCTGTCGGCGAGTACGGAGCATACGGAGTACGGGAGACGAGTCCAGTCAGGTCAGGTCAGCCTCTCTCTCTCCACGGGGAGTCTTGGCTCCGGTCACTGCAAGCATAGCCAATACGGTTGATACCATGAGTAATAGCAGTTAGTACAGCAACCCGTGGCGGCAGTCGTACCAGTGTACTACTACTCTCCGTAATACTCGTACGTCGACATTGGACAACGGTGAACGACATTTAGTGGGGACAGACGTACGAGTCGACGATGGGTGGTGTGTGCGTGCGTTTGCCCCTGTGGAGAGTCGAGATGGGCCGAAAGCTGGAGAAGCGCCGAGGGGGGTTTCAGTGGTGTCGAGGGAGTCAAGCCATCGTCTGAGCGAAGAAGGCACGGAGTATTCTCTGGCGACGCGGCTGCTCGGACAGAGAACGATGGATGATGCTGGCTTTGACGATGGTATTTTGGCTCGCAGGCTGATCTTGATGGATGCTCTAAAGTTCCAGGTTGTGCGTGCCCAGGGCTCAGGGCATCAGAATACAGCGCAGAGGTGCTGGATGGACTGGAAACAGCGTCCCAGACACCGACTCTGGTTGCTATGGGGGGCGGCCATCGCCTAGCCTTGGCTGGCTTCCGGGGGGCATGCTGGGCTCCCCACCGTCCCCAGGCGGCTGACCAATCATGGGGGACGAATTGGGGACCTGGGACCCTAGAACCCTGGGGGGGCCTCCGGTTCACGGAGAGGCTGAAGGCTCGGCTGCAAGAGTCAGGCCAGCCAAATGCCAGCAACCAGCAGCGGCGAGGCAATCCAAGGCAAGCCTGACACACGGCCTATGGCCTGGTACTTGCTCCTCGCCCTCCGTAAGACGGACTGGGGGGGCAGCAAAGTGGGTGGGTTGTCCCCCCAAGGCCCCCCCAAGGCCCCCCCCAAGGGTGATGGTGGGCAGAGGAAAAAAACTCTGGGTCCGACAGTCGGCTCTGCCTTGGTCGCCTCCAACCCAAGTCCGGTAAAACTAAATCGCCCGTCGCTCGTTGGGGGGGGCGGACACCACACATGGGTACGCTGTGTGCAGCCTGAGGAGGGAAAAGAGCGACGACCTACCGACGAGAGAAGAAGAGAAAAAAAAAAAAAATACACCACTACTTCCACTCTCTCTCCCTCCTCCTCCTCCTCTCCCACACTTCACCACACACACATCACCACCCCCCTCTCCACTCCCTCCTCCTCCCCCCATATCCATCACAATGGCTTCCCGCAGCTTCTCCAAGTCTGTGCGCTCGCCCATGGCGCGCCAATTGGCCGCCCCTCGCGTGCAGCAGCGCACCTTCATCGCCGCCCGCAACCTCGTGCGTGCCGGTGCCGTCAGCGCCGCCCGCCCGGCTGCCATTGCCGGCCCTGCCCAGCAGCAGGTCCGTGGTGTCAAGACCATTGATTTCGCTGGCGAGAAGGAGGACGTCTACGGTAGGCCTTGACCCCCGTCCCAATTGATGACGCCGGCTGCTGCTGTCCATCATGGTGGACAACTGTGTCCTGTGTTTTGTCCCATTGCTGACCGCCATGTTTCTGCAGAGCGTGCCGACTGGCCCCAGGAGAAGCTTCTTGTGAGTCACCACCAACCCCCAGAAAGAAAAAGAAGAAGAGATCAAATGAAGACGAATTGGCTGCTAACACACCCCTTCAGGAGTACTTCAAGAACGACACCCTCGCCCTCATCGGCTACGGCTCGCAGGGTCACGGCCAGGGTCTTAACCTCCGCGACAACGGCCTCAACGTCATTGTCGGTGTCCGCAAGGATGGCAAGTCCTGGAAGGACGCCCAGCAGGACGGCTGGGTCCCCGGCAAGAACCTCTTCGACGTCGACGAGGCCATCGGCCGTGGTACCATTGTCATGAACCTGCTCTCCGACGCTGCCCAGTCTGAGACCTGGCCCGCCATCAAGCCCCAGCTCACCAAGGGCAAGGTTAGTCCTCTCCCCGCCCTGTTTGCTCTGTCCGCGATTGGCTTGCTATTGGATGCAACCGCTCTGCAATGTACTTGACCCCATACTGACCGACCTGGCAGACCCTCTACTTCTCGCACGGCTTCTCCCCCGTCTTCAAGGATATCACCAACGTCGAGGTCCCCACCGACATTGACGTGATCCTGTGCGCCCCCAAGGGCTCCGGCCGCACCGTGCGCTCGCTGTTCCGCGAGGGCCGCGGCATCAACTCGTCGTTCGCCGTCTACCAGGACGTCACCGGCCAGGCCAAGGAGAAGGCCGTCGCCCTGGGCGTCGCCATCGGCTCCGGCTACCTGTACGAGACCACCTTTGAGAAGGAGGTCTACTCTGACCTCTACGGTGAGCGCGGCTGCCTGATGGGCGGCATCCACGGTATGTTCCTGGCCCAGTACCAGGTTCTCCGTGAGCAGGGCCACTCGCCCTCGGAGGCCTTCAACGAGACCGTTGAGGAGGCCACCCAGTCGCTGTACCCCCTCATCGGCGCCAACGGCATGGACTGGATGTTCGAGGCCTGCTCCACCACCGCCCGCCGCGGTGCCATCGACTGGACCCCCCGCTTCCGCGACGCCCTCAAGCCCGTCTTCGACGACCTCTACAAGTCTGTCAAGGACGGCACCGAGACCCGCCGCTCGCTCGAGTACAACGGCCAGAAGGACTACCGCGAGAAGTTCGAGTCCGAGATGGAGGAGATCCGCGGCCTCGAGATCTGGCGCGCCGGCAAGGCCGTCCGCTCTCTCCGCCCCGAGAACACGAAATAAGCGGATCACCACACTACCTGTAGGATCATCTGATCCTTGCCTGTGTGCCATGTAAGCTTATTTCTTTGTTCTTTTGGGAGGATGGATGTGTGATACGGAAAAACAAAACAAAAAAGGGGAATCTGTATTGGTGTTGTGTGCGGATTTCGATGTGGGTTTTTTTCACAAGGCTGCTCTTTTGTCATACAAGTACCCCTGTTCCGGCCTCTTTTTTTTGCCATAGAGGACAACAATATAAAAAAAGCTGTGCTATATATAATCGAGTACTTGACTCTATCTTTCCAACTTTAGTGATGTCCGCCATTGTATCATGCTCTCTCATTGTGTACGGGTGAGCAGTTATGTTGCGCAACAAAGTGTATGTTACGGTTATGTGTTCGGTGACTCGTCAGGCCGAACTCGGTCGGCTGTGCTATCCGTCGTGCGGGCTGACCTTCCCCGCCATTGATATCGATATCGCCATCGTATCAAGTATATAGGAGCACCACTAGCACAGGCATCCACATAGCACTCATTTACTCTTTAGCATATTTACTAATACCTCTTCGTTTCTTCCCAGTGACACTCATTGTACGAGTGGCACACGCAAGCATCGATAAATATCCGAGTGAACATTGGAGTACAGCAGCATCGACAATGGCCGACATATCGACATGCCTCCCCCTCACGCGGTCCTCGGTCGTCCAGGCCCACGACCTCGTGCGCCCTCACGTCCACCGGACGCCCGTGCTGACGAACCGCACCCTCACGGACCTGGCGTCGACGGCCCGCTCGCCTGACGACCTGAAGGGCACCCGCTTCGAGGGGAGGACGCCCGCCAGGCCCGTGATCCGGCTGTGGTTCAAGTGCGAGAACCTGCAGCGCATAGGGGCCTTCAAGGTCCGGGGCGCGTTCCATGCCATTGAGCGGCTCAAGAAGGAGCCTGGATGGGTGGAGGGCGGCGGGAAGGAGAAGGGTGTTGTTACGCATAGTTCTGGTAGGTCCAGCCACTTGTTCTGTTCATCCCCTCCCCCCCTTCTTACTTCTTCTTATAATATCCGCTCTGCCTACTCCCAACACCCGCCCTCTCCTGATGAGCCCGTTTCTGATCTACTGCATGCAGGTAACCATGCCCAGGCTCTTGCACTGGCAGCCAGCGAGAGCGGCATCAAAGCCCACATCGTCATGCCCGACATCTCCCCCGCTCTCAAGGTGTCCGCAACAAAGGGCTACGGCGCCAACGTCATCTTCAGCGGGAGCACCAGCGTCGAGCGCGAGGCCACAGCCGAGCGCGTCCTGGCCGAGACGGGCGCCCGCCTCGTCCCGCCGTACGACCACCCGGACATCATGTTGGGGCAGGGCACTCTGGGTCTAGAGCTGCAGGAGCAGGTTGCCGAAATCATGGCCGCCTCTTCTTCTTCTTCTCCAACAGCCGGGGTCAGCGGTCTGGAAAGGGCCCCCAGCACCACGCAGACTCCTTCCGGCAGCAGCAGTAAGAAAACTGGACTTGATGCCATCATCGCCCCCTGCGGCGGCGGCGGAATGCTCTCGGGCGTGGCCCTCTCGTGCGAAGACACGGGTATCAAGGTATTTGGCGCGGAGCCGTCGTTCCAGGGCGCCGACGACGCCAAGCGCGGGTACGAGGCCGGCCAGCGCGTCGAGGCCGTCTCGACGCTCACCATTGCGGACGGGCTGCGCACGCCCGTGGGGGTGCACCCCTGGGGGGTCATCTACGAGCGTCGGCTTGTGGCGGGGTTCTACAGCGTCACCGAGGACGAGATCAAGGCGGCTGTGCGGCTCGTGATGGAGCGGTTCAAGCTCGTCGTTGAGCCGAGCGGGTGTGTGCCGCTTGCTGTGGCGCTGTTTGACGAGGACTTTCGGGCCATGGTCGAGAGGGAGGCGGGGGAGGAGGGGTGGGATCTCGGCATTGTGTTTAGCGGGGGGAATATCGGTGTTGAGACGGTCGGAAAGCTGTTTTCCTAGATGGCGCCATCACTTTCGATATCATCGCATATTCAAAGAAGCATCTATAAATGTACGAAGTGCATAACTCTAAATATATGTATCTCGGCCGTGTATCATATGCCCGTAAATCTATCATCTATCCAATACGCCGCCGTCATATTCACTGTGTAACTGTCTGGACTTCTACATCACCTTGTCCATGGCAATCCTCCACTTGGCGGCATTCTTACGAAGCAGAAGGATACCCGAGAATCCCACGACGGTGCAGATAATGGCCAACGTCGTGAATACCCAGCCCGTGCCGACAGCATCGGTCCACTCGCTGGCCACGATGATGCAGATGGCGCTGAGGAGGTTGCGCACAAAGTTGTTGACGGCGACGCCGGCCGAGCTCTTCTTGCGGACGAATTCGGTGAGCATTGTCGTGACGGAAGACTGAAAGAATGAATGTCAGATTCGGGGAAGAATTAAAGCATTGGGCCATATATCAGATAGGGAATAGGGAAAGGATGGAGAGTCCAGCAAGCAATTAAAGGGGGAAGGCACGATGAGGACTCACAAACACCAGCATGGAAGCCACGCCGAAAAAGTACAGGGCAATCTCCGGCACAATCCAGTGCACCCCGTACCTCAAGGTCCAGCCAAAGACGAGGAGCGCCGCTGGATACACGGCGTTTGCGATCCACAGGTTCTCGCGCATGCGGTCCTCGGGGAGGAGAATGAGCTTGCCGTGAGCGTCGTAACGGTTGGCCTTGCGGGCCTCCCGAGCCATGATGTTGTCGATCCACTTGCCGCCAAAGAGCGAGGCGGTGATGTACCCGAGCCCGGGAGGGGCGTACAGAACACCGATGATGATCTGGCTGAAGCTGTAGGGCGGCAGGTCGTACACGCGCTGGATGGTGATGCTGGACATGTAGAGTGAGCCGAAGGCGATGGCGCCAATAGTGACGGTCAGCGCGACGGGGGGGAAGCGCAGGAAGAGCAGCACGCTGAGAGGGTCGATGAGGAACCGTCGCAGCACCGTGGCGGCCTTTTTGGTCCTCACGCGGGCAGACTCGGTGGTTGTCATACGAGAGAGGTCATTGCCGCCATTATTCCCAGTGGCAGAAGCTTCATGCTGCTGCTGCCTGCTCATGGCAATGGTCTCGGGCAGGAAGCACACCAGAACGATGAGACAGCAGAAGCCGTAGATGGCGAGGAACCACATGGTGGCCTGCCAGCCGAGCTCTTGGGCGAGCACGCCGCCGATTATGGGGGCGATGAGCGGGCCGAGCAGCGGGCCGAGATAGAAGATGCTCATGGCGCGACCGCGCTCAAACGACTCCCAGATGTCGGCGATGGTGCCAGCGCCGACGGCCTGGACGCTCGCGGAGGCGGCGCCGCTACAGGTGCGGAAGACGATGAGCATGGTCATGTTGGTGCTCACGGCACACAGGACCGAGAAGACGAAGAAGAGCGTGAAGGAGGTCAGGTAGATGGACCGCCGGCCCAGCTGCTCCGAGAAGGACGACCACCACAGCGGGAAGATGGCCATGGCGAGCATGTACAGCGCCACCGAGAGGTTAGTGATTGTCTTGTCGACGCCAAACGCCTTGGACAGTTGAGGGAGGGCAGCTACAGGGCATTGTCAGTACACAAAATACGCACATGTGTATAAGTGTATATGTGTATAGATGTATACAAGTCAACAGAGAGGTGGGCGGACTCACGATAAAAGATTGACGAGCCCATTGGTGCTCCAGCCGAGGCAAACGACACAGCAGCGGTAATCGCCCACTTGGTCGGGTTGCGGTAGTCGTACGGCCTCTCGACCTCGGGAATCACGCCGAATCGGCCCAGCAGACCCCTCCGACGGGACCGGGGCACGACGACAACGGCGGGACGGGCCCGTGAGTGGGAGGAGGCGCGAGACCGGGTCCGGCAGGGCGGACAGTCGGCCTCGCAGGCGTAGATGCCCTCCCCGGAGGGTTCGCCGACAGTGGCAGCGGGGACAAGGTCGTTGCGGTGTTCCTCGTCGTCGTCGTCGCGGTGGCCCTGGCGGCTCTCCCTGTGGCGCGGCCTGCCCTTTTCGACATCACGGTCCCGGTCGTCGTCATAGTCATTGTCGTCCTGGCTGCTGCTGCTGGAGTTGGAGTGGGAACTGGATCTGGAGTTGACGGATCCGGGGCGCTTCTCCCGGTCTGATGATGTCGATTGTGGTGGTTGTGGGGTACTTGGACCCTTTTCTTGGTCTGCCGTCGTCATGGTGTGTGTTTGTCTTGGTATTTCCTCTTTGGGCCTCAGTGGCTTTCTTGGCTTTCTAGACTCAACGATATATGGGCGGCGGTGGCCCTGGGACTGGAGTTGATGGAATGGCTGCGCATGGGATTCTAGAGAACGAATTGGATCTGGGTCTGGGTCTGGGTATCAAAATCAATGAGGTAGAGAGAGGAGGGTTTTGGCGTTGCTGGTAGAGAGAAAGAAAGTAGTATGTATGGGTATGTATATCACAGATAGGCCCAAGAGGAGGAGGACTGAAGAGTTTTGTGTTTTGCTGGATAAGGAGAATTTGATGTAGTTGGACGGAAATGGCGACAAAAGCAGGATTTAAGGTGGGATAGTAGCGGTAGGTGCACTGCAGCGTCGCAGCAACTGGCAACCCAATCAATGGTATATACGACTGGGAGAGGGAGAGGTTGTCTGCAAGTATAGCAAGCAGTCTATGGTAACAAAGGAGAAGAGAAGAGAGAGAGAGAGAGAAAAGAAACAAAGAAACGAACGGACAAACGGAGTCTTGAAAAAAGGGCAGGCCGTGGAGAGAGAGTTGCTAGCAGCTAGTCTACGGAGGATTAATACGGTGTACGAGCAAAAAGGCCGGAGTAAACCAGGTCCAGTAACGACGAGTACGAGTAATAATACGACCCAGTCACCCAACCGGTTAAGACGGCATTGCGGGGGAGAAAGGGCAAGGCGCAAGGATAAAAGGCGGGAGAAGCATAATAACAAACGGCGATTGTCTGCTTGGTTGCTTGTTGGGCGTGCCCCGGGTTGGGGTTGGGGCGGTCTTGTCTTCCTCTGGCTGCCTGGATCTGGTCGTCCGTCGGCCATCCATTGTGTGGACTGTGGATTGGGAACCCGGTCGTCGGACGTGACCGGCCATAATTAGTGCATCCGTTTTTGTGTCTCTTTGATTCGGTGCCGAACGGCGGGAGTTGCGTCCACTAGGAGGAGCATTACGGAGCACTTGGTCGGGATGTGCCTCGGCATCTTTTGCTGCTACGATAGTCCCTAATAACTGATTACTGCCGAGCAACGAACTGCCTACTAGTACTATCAGTAGTAGATTGTAGTCTGCAATACGAAGTACTCCGTACAGGCACGATTAATTGTGGACATATGGGACCGCTGCACGGAGGGGCATGCAGTACGATTGCGAGAAAGATTGAGTTGCCAAGTTGTGACGCCAGAGATATACTTTGTGGAATTGTTTTATATGTCAGGTACCAACCAGAAAGTCGAGACAACAGTAAAAAGAAAGACGGGTTGGTTGGAAAAGGATGACAACAGGTGACAAAAAGAAACAAGGACTTCTTAGTACTACTAGTAGCATGCCAATGCCAAGTAAGTTAAACAAACGTGGGGCAAAAAGATGCAAAAAAATTCTCCTCCGGACAGGATCGAACTGTCGATCTTCCGATATACTGTAGATAACAGTCGGACGCCTTAGCCAGCTGGGCCACGGAGGACGTGGTTGTTAGAGAACCGAATCTCTAGCTGACTTGGAAGGAATGTTCCTAACGGGTATTATACAGGTTTCCACTCCTCGTGTTTTCCATCACCCAGCACCACCACCACATCCATTAACTGCCATTTTGCTCTTCGGAAACGGACACCGGGACAGCACTGCTCCCAGCATCCAGCATTGCCCCTTTGAGAATTGAGCATTGATCATTGGCATTTGTAAATGATATTGTATAATTGAGTCATTCTAAACACAAACCCAGTCCATTGAACCCCCTCACAGCCCATCTTCCACTCGCTTCTCTTACATGGCGGTACTACGTCAACGTCGTAATACAGGTACTACAAACGACTATTACAGGCGAGCGAGGGGCAACCTCTGATGCCCCACCCCCACCATGGCCGCGCCAAATGTGTCACACATTTATCAGAGCTCTCACCCACCTCTCATGATACCAACCCTCTTTCAACTTCACTTCACTCCCAACCAATATAAACTCACATAGAGGAAGGAATTCGACGCTTAGGAGAGAGCCAGCATAGCAGAGAGCCAGCCCAGTATGTCTCTCAACGCCTCCTCCCCCGAAGAGGCCGCCTCGTCCGCCAAGACGGCCTCCTTCAGTCTGGCCACGCTCTCCGTGTCGGATCGCAACGCCGCCCTTGAGGCCATCCACTCGGCCCTGTCCTCGGCAAAGGACGACATCCTCGCCGCCAACGCGCGCGACCTCGAGGCTGCCAAGCGCGCCGCCGCAGACGGCCAGCTGAGCCAGTCGCTCGTCTCGCGTCTCGACCTCGGAAAGAAGGGCAAGTGGGATGACATGCTCAAGGGGATATTGGATGTGAGGGACTTGGAAGATCCCAGTAAGGCCACCCCCAGAACACAGCACTCAACCCTCACTCTTTTTCATTCAAGCGTACTTTTCCCAAGTATACTTGCAAATCTAGTACACTGCACAGTGTAGATAGAGAGTACTGACCTATCCAGTCGGCCAAATCCAGATGCGCACCAAGCTGGCCGAGGACCTGCACATGGAGCGCGTCTCGTGCCCCATCGGCGTGCTGCTCATCATCTTCGAGGCCCGCCCCGAGGTCATCGCCAACATCGCCAGCCTGGCCATCAAGTCGGGCAACGCCGCCATCCTCAAGGGCGGCAAGGAGTCCACCGAGTCCTTCGTCGCCATCTCGCGCGTCATCTCGGCCGCCCTCGACGCCACCGCCGTCCCCAACGCCGCCATCCAGCTCGTCACCGCCCGCGACGTCATCGCCCAGCTGCTCTCCCAGGACCGCCACATCGACCTCGTCATCCCCCGCGGCGGCAACGAGCTCGTCCGCTACATCAAGGGCGCCACCAAGATCCCCGTCCTCGGCCACGCCGATGGCCTGTGCTCCGCCTTCCTCTCCAGCGCCCTGGTGACCTCCACTGACCCCAAGGCCGCTGTGGACAAGGCCACCGTCGCCATCGTCGACTCCAAGACCAGCTACCCCGCCGCCTGCAACAGTCTTGAGACCCTCCTCGTGCAAGACACCGAGGCCCTCGCGTCCGCCCTCCCGGTCGTCGCCCAGGCCCTCCTGGCAAAGGGTGTGACTCTTCGCTGCGACGAGCCCAGCAAGGCGGCCATTCTTGCCAACCTCGCCAACTCTGGTACTTCTACAGAAGGCGTCGAGTCCTCCACCCCGGAAGACTACGACACAGAGCACCTCGCCCTCACCTTGGCCGTCAAGACCGTCTCGTCCCTCTCCGAGGCAATCTCCCACATCAACACCCACGGCTCCCACCACACAGACGCCATCTTCACCTCGGACCGCGACGAGGCCGAGCGCTTCATGAACGAGATCGACTCCGCCGGCACCTACTGGAACGCCTCCACCCGCCTCGCCGACGGCATGCGCTACGGCTTCGGCACCGAGGTCGGTATCAGCACCAACAAGATCCACTCCCGGGGCCCCGTCGGCCTCGAGGGGCTCACCATCTACAAGTACAAGATCAGGGGTGACTGCCAGCCCACGACGGGGTACGGCACCGGCGAGGGACAGACTCCCTGGACGCACCAGAGGTTGCCTCTGTGAGCCATCCCTCTGCTGCAGAGTTGACTCCAAGGAGAGGAGGGAAGAAGGGTGGAAAAGAAAAGCATATGCATTGCCATTTTTGAGTAGAAGACAAATGAAAAAGGTGTTACAGACATGACATGCGAACGAAGCGAGAACAGCCCCCGGCAGGGCCGCCGGAGGCAAACTAAATCAGAAGTGCAAGACGTGCATCATCACGGCGGTAGCATTCGCCATACGGAACAAGCATCTCAAGACATGGAAAGCAACCCCCGAATGTCGTTAATCCTCTCCTATTCATATTTCCCATACATTACATCTGGATTCATTCGTTTCTTTTGTATGTATACTTCTTTCTCTTAGTTCTAACCGTCAATCTTGTACTGCTCAATCAGCTTAGCCAGCCTCTCGCCCTCGGCCTTGTAGTTGAGGGGTGTAATTGAGACAGCTTGATAACGGATCCTGTTGTCGGGTTAGTATCATGGAAGAAAGAGGGGAGGTAGGAGGAGAGTGGGTGGAGAGAGAGAGGGAGAGAGCGACAAAACGTACTTGGGCTGGTTCCCGAATGTGTCCATCCTGGCCCTGCAGCGGAAGGTAAACTTTTGGAACAAGGCCTTCTCAAAGGCAGCCTGGAAGGCGGTCTGGTCGTTGTCGCGCAGCTCGAGAAGCTCACCGGCAGGCATGCCCATGATGAGGCGGGCAGAGTCATCAAAGCACGAGAGCCATATGCGGTTTGTGTGGTCGGCAACGTTGAGCGACATGACGTAGCGGTGGTTGGGCTTGTCGTGGGCAATGTTGCACTTCTCACACTGCCAGGTTTCGTCGCCGAGCTCCGTGACCTTCTTGTTGTTGCAGGTGGCGGTGGGGCAGGCCGGATAGGAGAAGTTGTCCTGCTTGGTGTAGATGTTGGTGCCCTGGATGGTGAAGTAAACCTGGTCGTCGACACCGAGGTTGTCATCCTTGACCTTGCGGATGGTGATAACATCGTCCGTGCGGCCGCCGGCGGCACCCATAGCGGCACCACCGGTCTGGTGGGTGGCGAAGCTGCCGTTGCGGCCGCCGCTGGAGTCGTACCAACCCTTGAGGCGGTGTGCGTCGGGGATGTCCGGGTCCACCGACATGATGCCCGACGACAGCAGGCTGAGGGACTTGCCGCCAAAGTCGGACACCTTGGCGCCCTTGAAGGCGACGATGGAGTCCGGGGCGGTGTCAAAGCTGGTCGCCGTCTTGCCCCAGATGGTGAGGCGCACCGAGAAGCCCGTGTCATCGACAAGGGTCAGCTCGCGCTTCGAGAAGGGCCGTCCGTCCTTCTTGGAGATGATCTCTGACACCTCGCCCACCTCCTTGAGCACGCCAATCACCTCGACGGTGCTGTCCTTCTCAACGTTCTGCAGCTCCTGGATGGAGCAGAAGCTGAAGCGGATCTGCGGCACGCTCGACTGGTCCTCGGCCTTCTCGATGACCGTGTCGCGCTCAAACGTCAGCTCGTAGTCGTTGGACAGGTTGGTGAACTGCTTCTTGGCCAGCTGCACGCGGCACGGCGTCGAGATGTAGTAGACGGAGCCCTCCTGCAGCACGTCGTAGAAGGCGTCGACCTGGTCGTTGAAGCACGTCGCCTTGATCTCGCCACTCTCATCCAGCAGGTTGACGCTGAAGAGCTTGCCCTCGCTCGACGCCTTCTGCCACCGCCTAATTTCCGACTTGACCACCACGCGCGCCTTGATGGTCCACTTGTGCGTGAAGGAAGACAGACCCTCGATCGGGTGTATCGTCGATGGCGCGTGCGAGGCGCCACCACCACCTGCCGACCGCGCCGGCGGCGCCGTGATAGGCTTCTGCTGTGTGCTCTCCTCCTTCTTGGCGCCGTAGAAGTCGTTGCCGGCGATAGCGTTGCCGTCGCCACCAGCCGGCGCAGCGGGCGGGGGGTCCATGGGCGCGGGCTCGCCAATCTTCTCGTGCACGCCAAACTCCTCTGCCACTTCGACGTTGAGGATGATGAGGATGCTGTTACCAGAACGGGTCAGTACATGCGCGTAGGGAGAGGAGAGGTCTCTTTTCTTTTTTCCAGATGTGAATGTGCGTAGAGGGTGGTGTTTTTTTCGGAGATGAACCTACTTTCTTCCCTTGAGGCTGTTGGGCTGGTACTGCTTGATGCGGACCAAGGACCCCCGCGTCAGCTTGCCGTCGTGGATGACCTGGTTAGCCACGGTCGCGAGCATGGACTGGACGTAGTTCTGGCCGTCGCTGATGACGAGACGCCACCGGTCGCCCTGGTTGGTAGAGGGGGCCATCTGCTTGATCTGGAGACACTGCAGGACAGGCACGGGGAACTTCTTCTCGGCATTGTCCCGGTCATTGAAGATGGCGCTGGAAAGAGAAAAAAAGGTAAGCAGACCGAACAGCAGAGGAACAGCCGGGGAGAGGGGGGGGGAGTTGGGGGTGAGCTCACTCTAGCGCACCACGCGACAGAGCAGCGGATGCAGCCTCCATTGTGGTGGATGTCTTTGACGTTGTCCTTGTCTTGTCTAGAAGAGAGAGAGGTCCGTCTCTGTAGTAGATGGGCACAAGATCAATAGACAGGAAAAAAGGGTGTTTGTGTGTTTGTGTGTTTGTGTATGCGTATGTGCCTGTGTTGTATGTGCACGACCAGGAAATGATGGAGAGAGGATTCACGGCCCCTCGACGCTCGACGCGTACCGCGTTTAGTGGTGTGGCCGTGTGGGCGTCCCAGCCTGAGGCCCCCACCAAGGGAGAGAGGGGTCGGATTATGTAATGCGCGTTGATGGAGAATGCCTTCGCCTTCAGGGTTCACATTACCATTTGATCCATTCAATTCACTACGAGTAAAAGCTTCGTCGTGCTGGTTTACCAGACAGAATGTCTTTGTTTAGTATGTTGACCAGCGGGTAAGCAATTGGACATTGGCCGATTCCTTTTGGCTGATACCTGCTTGCTTGCAAAACAAGACTCCGTACTCGTAAGGCTGCGTAAACCCTTTGTCGTAGCCTGTGGGGGACGTTGCACTGCCCCTCGTAGGCATCACCTGCAGCTAGCTTGTCGCATCCTTGTACCATCTGCTCAGGCGCATACGTACTACAGGCAGGCACTCGTAGCATTGGTCGGTACTGGCAGCACTCATAGCTCAATCAATCTCCATCATCCCCTCACCAACCTCCCTCCAGTTCTTCCCACTCACACACCCGACCCATACCCCGCCAACCCGCCAAACGCCCACCAGCTTACAGCCATGAGCGACTCCTCTCCCGACAAGGACACCGTCCTGGTTTCCAAGACGGACGTCGACGCGCCGGCACCCGTGCTCCCGGCCGAAGACGCAGCCAAAACCACAACCGTGGACGAGGTGCCGACGGGCGCGCACTGCGTGACAGACAGGCCTACTCGTAGGTCCACCTACCTACCCTTGGCATATTCACACACAAAGTAGCCTGCTAGGAGCTGCTACGAACTCGAAGATAACTGACAATGGCAATACAACAGCAAGCGGACAGGCATCGACCGGCGAGATCATCAAGATCAACGACATTGACGTACGAACCCCTCCCCGGCCCTATACAGAAAAAAACACACACATAGATGGCAGAGCTGACTTCCTCCGCAGGTCTACATCTCCAAACCAGCCGACTACCCACACACTTCTGCGCGGCTGCTCCTCCTCCTGACAGGCGGTACGGGCATCCGGTCGGTCAACAACCAGCTGCAGGCGGACCGGTATGCCACCGACGGCTTCCTGGTGCTCATGCCTGACATGTTCGCGGGGGACGACGGGCCGGGCGCGCCCGCCATCACCGACGACTCGACCTCGCTGCTCGAGCAGATCAAGCTCAAGGCCGTCGAGATGGCCAAGTCGTTCGTCATCGACATGTGGCTCGCTCGCGTGACGCCCGACCGCGTTATGCCCATCCTGCACAAAGTCCTCGAGGGTGCGCGCGAGCAGTACGGCGACGCGGTGCGCGCCGGCGACGGCGGCGTCTACGCCGTGGGCTACTGTGTCGGCGGGCGCTTCGTCATGCTCCTGGCCAAGGAGACGGCTGCCGCCGCCGCTGCCAACACTGCCGGGGCCGACGATGAGGAGAGCGCAACGCCAAAGACTGAGGGGCCGTATATCAAGGCGGGCGCTGTCGCCCACGCTGCGTCGGTGGTCCCCGACGATTTCAAGGATATCAAGGCCCCGATCAGCTTTGCCTGTGTGGAGGAAGATCCTCTCTTCCCCGATGCGGTGCGCGCCCACGGCGAGAACCTCATGGCGCAGTCAGACCTGGAGCACGAGGTCCATGTGTATCCCGGTGTGCCACACGGTAAGTGTCTTTGTATACCAATCTACTAATTGTGCGTCCCCTTGCTGACATGGTGTTGAAGGATTTGCCGTCGTGGGCGAGTACACCGACGCCTCGATCCGGTCCGCTCAGGCAACAGCATACGACCAGATGCTAAAATGGGTCAAGGAACACTGAGCATGCTTTCCATTGCTGTCCTTTATGTGTATCAAGTTGCTTTTCCTTTCATACACGTACTTAGAACGAAGTAACGATTACGAATTTTACAAGGCACTGCCCTTTTTTTTTCATTTTGCTTCTTTGCTGGGGGGGTTGCCTAAGCACTCGGGATCGTGCAGACAATCTTGCCCGAGTTGCTATTGGCCTCCATATGCCGATGCGCATCCTGAATGTCCTCCCAGCCAAACACCCTGTCGACGACGATGCGCAGCTCCCCGTTCTCAAACTTGGGCAGGTACTCCTCGAGCCGGTCACGCAGCCTGCCCTGGTACTCCTCGTCGCGGCTGCGCAGCGTGCTCCCCTCGATGCGGATCCGCTTGAGCAGCAGTGGCGAGATGTCCACGTCGGGGATGCGCGCCCCGCCCATGAGCCCGAGCACGACGATGCGCGCGTCCCGTCCCGCCACCTCGAGGTTCTGCTGGAAGTACGACCCGCCGACAAAGTCGACAATGTAGTCCACCCCGCCACTGCCTCCCGCCACCTTGCGCGCGGCCTCGGATATCGCGGGCGCCCAGGGGCTGCTGGTCTTGTAGTTGACCGCCAGGGTGGCGCCCAGCTCCTCCGTCACGAGGCGGCACTTCTCGTCGGTGCCTGCCGTGGCGTACACGGCTGACGCACCCGCCAGGCGGGACAGCTGGATCCCCGCGATGGACACGCCTGACGCGCCGGCGTGCCACAGGACGGACTTGCCCCCGCCCCCGGAGGAAGAAGAGTCGAAGCCGAGGACCGTGTGGAGCGCCTGCGTGGCCGTGATCCACGCCTCTGGCACGGCCGCGCACTGCTCGTGGCTCAGGCTGGCCGGCTTCCGCAGCAGCATCTTAATGCTCACGCTGATGAACTCGGCGTAGGCGCCGCCGTAGGCCAGGCCGAAGACGTCGTCGCCGGGGGCGAAGGCGCGGCCGTCGCCGTTGCCATCAGTGGCACCCACGCTCTCAATCGTCCCGCTGAACTCCACGCCGAGAGTGGCAGGCGCCTGCGGGGGGACTGGGTACTGGCCTCTCCGCTGGAGAATGTCCATGCGGTTGAGGCCAAAGGCGCGAACGCGGACGATGGCGCGGCCGGCGGCAGGCTCGGGCTTCGGGGTGGAGGGGTTGATGAAGAGGTCCGAGGCCTCGCCCTTGCCGCCCTTGATGTCTGGGGATGTCAGTCGTGTCAGGGATTGACATGGAGGGGTTCAAGTCTTGGTGGGGTACGGGCGATGACGTACCAACTGCTTTCATGACAGTCATGATGTGTATAGTGTTACTGTATTGATCTATCGAGATTCATGGGAGAGTTTCAAAGTGAAATCTCGATATGTTTAAGTGTTATTGTGCATTTTTTTTTTCATGTCCTCGGGAAGCTCGGTGAGCTGCTGGTTGGAGCTTTACTAATGGTGCGGAGTCGATTCTGCACGTCGTTGACGTGACTTGATGTTGATATTGTGGTTCAATACGGGAGATGTTACCCTGTAGCTACACTGCAAAGTGAGCTCTCATGTTATATTCTGTTGTTCGTGAGGTTAAAGAGAAGGCTTTATGTATATCTAAGTGATTTCATATTGTCGTTTCTTTATATTTTGAGATGTGACAGATTTTTTGTTGGGTATGATGTTGTTTGGATCGTGTTTGCTAACTGTTGTTGTTTATGACAGCTAAATCTGATCAAGTGAAAGAACGTAACAACTACGGATGTGTAGGATAAAGAGTGAACAGTAGGCATATCAATCAAATCAAGAGTACAATACAAATCCATCAGAGGATCGTAATCACATTTACAGATATTACTAGTTCTCACATGGTTCCACGACTTCAACGGCACTGTCAAAGTCATGAGGTGAGGGTGAGGTTCCACGACCACAACCACGACCAGGACGGGCATGTAACATGGCGGCAAATGAAGCGCGATAAGCAAAAGATCTCATCTACAAAAAGAGCAATTCAATTTCTCAATACTCTGGACTTGGTACTGTACCGTAATTACACGTGCTTACTCGTACTGACTCCAAGCTTACTGTGCTCCCACTGCCCAGCCCAGGCAGGAAGCCACTGATAAGGCTGTTATGCCCCTGTCGGCCTTGATCCTAATAATAACCAAGCCTACGCCGTACACGTACACGTACGTACAAGTAGTTTGATAAACCACGCATTGCCAAGCATCGCCTTCCATCAGCTCGTACAAGTAGACTTCCCCTTTCCGTCCTCGAGTATTGGGTACTCTGTACAGAGTGCTCCGCATAATACTCAATGCGGCCATCTACTCGTAAAGGCACGACGCCTTGATCTCCACCGATCCAGACGTATACGCGGGATGGACGCCATTTGACAACTTGCTATGCCAGTACGGTAACCTGTACGAAGCCACCAAGCCAAGCCAACTCCGGAGTCTGTACAAGTACTCCGTACTCCATACTCGTACAGCTGGTATTACTACGAGTATCTGTACGGAGTAGAGTATGAGGACTATCTGTAGACTGCAGGATGGGCAATCCTGGGGTCGGCCTAGACCGGTCCTGGGAGCGCAGGGGAAATTTGGTCAAGAAGCACCACGCCACGGCGCGTAGGCCGGACCGGGCGGACCCCTCAGTGGCAACTGCCCAGTGCTCAGTGCTTCCCTCCCTCCTTGCCTCGATGCGGCGGGCGCCTCCTCCCTCCATGACAGCCAGGGGGCGGTTGGGTTCGGGGAATGAATGGCATGGCACGTCCTAGCTCATGCCTCTACTCCGTACGGAGTAATACTCGTACTTAGCTATGTGGGCACTCACTCGGCTCGTCTCGTATACGCCGCAGAGCAGGGAGCGATAATAAAAAGCCTCGCATTGAATATACGCGTGAGTTGGCAATGGCACTCTGTACAAGGCTATTGCAGGCTTCCATTTCTGTCATTCAATTGTTATTTCTTTTCGTATTTGCGGCTGCATCTGGCTACATCGTAATGATCGTATTTACCCCATCAACCCATCCACATCCCATCCAGAGGGCGAAAAGGTTAAAGAAATGAAGGTGATGGAAAGGTGGGGACGGGCAGCATGCCAGGGCAGTCGGGAATCGGGCTCTAAGGGGGCCGAGGGAACAATGCTCGGATGACTCGTGCTCTGGCTCGGAGTATCCAGTTCAACTATAGACTACATACAGTACTACTACTAACCTCGTAAGAACACCACTTTGAAGTAGTAGCAATACAGCGAGTTGGTAGTATTACTCATCTTGGTCTGGGTGCTTGTCCTGCCCTTTGTACGGTCTATGAGTAAGAGAATGTTTTGGGGGTCATGCTGCTCATGCTGCTCATACTACCGAATGTGAGAAACAAAAAGCCGTTGGCAGAGACAAAAGAATTAAGCTTTGGCAAGGATAGAGTCCTAGACAATGTTGCCAGTTGCCAGTTGCCAGTTGGTGTTGGTGGCGGCTACGAGTGCAGTGCTCTGCGACATGTGCGGTCAAGTCAACGGGCATCCGGAGATTGCACTGATGTTGGTGTGAACGGCAGGAACCAGTTTGCCAGCTCAGATGCAAGGAACAAGGATTCGCACTCGCCGCTCGGCAGCAGCCAGATCAGCGCGCTTTTCTGGGGCGCACGACAATCACCACCGTTTTCGAGTGCGAGGGTTGGATAGTTAGTGCAAATCGATCGATGATCAGTCTGCACGAGCATTGATCACGAGCAAATACTCATGCTCTGTCAATATAGCATCTGTACGAGTATAGCATACTCTAAGAGATTGTTTATTTTGAGTCTTGACAGTCTGGCTGGTATTCGAGGACATGACAAAGGATGACTATGAGCAGCTAGACTCGTGAGCCCGTCATAGTGCCAGAACTAAGAATACATGCATACTCCGGGAGTAAAAAAAAAAGTCCCATGGCCAGCCAAGGCTGTATACGAGAGCCATGAATAATAGGACTGTGTTGGTACGCATACGTGAAGTGGACAAGTGGACAAGTGGACAATGGAGAATCCAAGACCAAGACACTTCCGGAGCAACTAAGACTCAAGTGCTCGGGAAATGCCCAAAATAGAAGCCATGGATTTGAAGGAACTTCAAGGAAGTGCACGCACAGGCCAACAGACTACGGAGTATGGAGTAGTTGTAATGATACACGTCGAATGTCATCCATTTGGTGGGCTTACTCGGTATACTTACAGACCAGGCTACTTTGAACTATTACTCGTAGTGTATTGAAGCCAGACACTGCAATCACTGCGAGATAACCCATCTGGCATCTGCTGACGGCGCCGTCGACAGACTACGGCGTCAAATCTCCCAGTGGCGGCGCACCTCTTTTGTGACGATGGAGAGTAGACGCATCCGCCCAATCAGCGGCCGGGCGATGGTCCAGCGAGACAGCGAGCGGTTAGCGGTTACTCGGGTACGAGCAGTCCGCACGAGCAGTCTTACTCCCTACAAAGCATGGGTCATCAAGGGACGAGGGACGGGCTGTGAGCTGGGGTGCATGGATGTGCGGTGAGGATTGCGATGAAGAGGGTGTGGTGACCCCGCTCTCTGAAGGACTGCTGTCCGAAGAATAAAGTAACTCAACACATGTACTCTCCGTATTACTCGTACCTGCACATACAGAAGAGCACCTGCAGTAACGTGGTAGCCGTTAGTACCTCAAGTACGAGTACTTCATACCTGTACCCGTACCCATACAACACAGCACGTTGCAGTCTGTAATTACACGCGACGGCACAGATGTATGCCTGTCACCATTCTGGCCTGATCCGACACCGAGTTCCGGGCTGGCGATTATCCGGCTATACAGTTGACAGCGTAGCTAACAGTACTCCGTGACAACTGTATTGTTGCTCTGATGTTCTCTCGTACGAGCATCCATCTCACGCATCTCACGCATCTCATCTCACTCGCATTCGCACATACGAGTACGAGCGAGCAGGTACCTGACAGCATGGAGAGAAGACGCGCCGTACCTGCATTAGCCTCGCCACGCTAACCATGGCAACTCATTTCGACTCGCCAGACTTGCCAGAGCAGAAATGTACACCAGCCCGTGACCAGCAGCCAGTAACTCGTACCATTTTACTCCCAACTCCGTACAGAGGGACAGCCAGTGTGGGGCAACAACGCTTGTCGCGGGTTTCCGCATATCCCACTTGCCCACAGCCTAAGAGCCTGAGAGCCTAAGAGGAGAGCCGTATCGCACTGAAGCGCTAGGCATTGCTATCCCACTACGGAGTACGGAGTAAGTACAGCGCCCTGGCACTGGCCGAGACTCTCCATACCAGGCACTGGGGGTAGCGCATAATGCAAACAACAACAACAAAACAAAACGCTCGGGAAAATGCGTTCTGGACCAGGTCGGCATTGAGGCATGACTCTTGGACTCTTGGGTGCAATATCCATTCAATGTCCCATCAATGTCCCATTCAATGTCTGTCGGTATTACGCCCAGGCCATCTGATTACAGGGCAGCCAGGGCAGGACAGTAATACTCCTCTGTAGTCAGTACCCGTAGCCAACCAACATGTCGGCCCGTCGTTATGCATGGCTGCTGACGGCCGAGAACAAGTATGGACAGACAGTACGGGGTACCCGTCTGCACGAGTGCTTTGCTAGAAGCGCCAAGGTCAAGGGAGAATGTGCTTCATTTCGTGACACGAGGCTCGAGTGCAGAATGGCTACACATTCAGACTAGATACGCGTAGAATGCATGCATCTGCTACTCCGTATTATCCAACAGAATGACAATGGCAAAAGTTTATGTTGGTACGAGTACTCTGTACGGCGTGGCGTAAACAAGCAGAGGACTCGTAAAGCACTCTCCGCGGAAAGTTGGCAACTTGGTCGCTGATGGAGGGTATCTCTTGTGGCGACTTCCGATGCATGTTGGTTGCCCTGTTGCCATGGTTGGAGGGAGAGGGAGAAATGCCATGCTGCTGATATTGCAGCAATAGAATGCTGCTAGAGCCAAAGCAGGATGAAGCAGCGATATTCCCAAGAAGTATTGTTGGTCTGGTCTGGTCCGGCCTGGTCGCTGGTCCCTTGCCCCCCCTCGCTTGCCATACTTAGTAGTACTTACCAGCAAAGGTACTTGGTAATACAGCATGCCTGGGCAGCCTGGCAGTGTTGTTCCTGCATCGGCCCCTTTGTTCCGCAGCCATCCCATGTGGTGATTGGCCTGATGGGCATGCAGTGTGGGGAGGCCCAGGCGTTGCTATGTACTCTTTACGAGTAGAACGGGCAAAGAGTACATATCCGGAGTATACACTCTGTACTAAAAAGAGGCGTCAAGGGCCAAGCGACAAAAGGCGTAGAAGCGGCGTCAGGGGTAATGCAGCAAGTGGCCCCTCGGAAGGAGCGATGGAGCGAGGGACTGGAATCGGGCGCGTTTACAGCCTGCGAGTAGTCCGTACTAGCGAAATGCCTGCCAACCTTAGTACTACGGAGTACTCGTACCTGCCTGCGCGCGCATTGTCAGTAGTATGCAACAGTCGTGCCTGCCTGTATTATCTGCCAATCTCGGGATACTCGTACGGACTCGTACCTCGTGTGGATTCTGGGCAACAGACCCAACAGACCCCTGCCCCTGCCTCGAGTGGACACGCCCAGCCAAATCACCAAGGCTCCCCCCCGGCCGTCCCCGTATAAGAAATTGCATCTCCCCTCCCCCTATCCTCCTTCTTCTTCTCCTTTCCCTCCTCACCCACGTTCGCTAAACAATAAATCTACCCTGACTTTCAGTCAAGTACACTCGTTCCAACCCGCTCAACTCACTCTTCTTTCAAAGAACTTTACATTCGTTTCCGAATTCACCCAATTCAAATCCAACCAACCGTCAACATGAAGTACTCTGTCGCCGCTATCTTCGCCGCCGCCGCCTCCGGCGCCATGGCCTCTGGCAACGCCACCGTCGTCACTGAGGTCGTCGACGTCTACACCACCTACTGCCCGGCCGCCACCCAGATCACCCACGGCAGCAAGACCTACACCGTCACCGAGGCCACCACCCTGACCATCACCGACTGCCCTTGCACCATCACCAAGCCCGTCATCCCCACCTCGACGGTCATCTGCCACGACTGGTACGTCCACACTCCCACTCATCATACATGGCATATACCATGATATGGATATCGTGACCTTTGAGCAACGCATAACTAACACCTTGCAGCACCACCAGCGCCCCCGTTGTCCCCACCGCCTCGGTCGTCGTCCCCTCGTCGCCCGCCGGCAACTCGACCATCCCCGGTGTCGTCCCCGGTGTCCCCCAGTCCACTGGCGGCATCGTCGTCCCCACCACCACCGCTGGTGTCACCCCCACGGCTCCCGTCCCCACCGCCGGTGCCGCCAAGGTCGCTGGCCTCTCCGGTCTTGCCGGTGTCGCCGCCGTCGCCGCCTACTTCCTGTAAATCGACATCATCATCACCCGCGCTCTCTTGCTCTGTTGAGAGAGCGCACCTTAGGCAGCTTTCGCGCCGCCGAGGGACAAACTCTAGGATCTTTCCCTTTGTCAAAATGATTTCGCGCGCCATGGAAAACATTTGAAAACACCAACCACAACGACGTGGGGGAGTAATACTTTTATCTTCGAGGATGATGATTTTGATTTTTACGGGATGCCTGGGTTCCCCAGCTCTTTGGCCCGACCCCCTTACGCCTTTTTTCTTCTGGTCGGGTCGAGATGGAGTTTTCAGGAAGGCATTCTGGGTGTATAGACTTTTTACTTTTTGGATCTTGAATATATTCGGACACGACATAATTACTTTGAAAAACGGTTTCGCTCGCCATTTCCTCCCACTTTCCGCGACCGACGATTGCAGCATTGAATACCGCCTGGCTCGGAAGTCGACAACACAGGGAGGGGGAGCAGACTGGCCACCGTTGTTTGTCGGGCGTGTTTATGGTTTATCTTGTTAGTTGGCAGCTTTTAAGTTGCGCCAGTTTGGGAGCAAAAACAAATTGGACTGAGAGGCTAGTTTTGGCCCGTCATCTATCTGTCTTGTATGCGTGTGATTGTCCCAGCTTGATCTTGGTCCACTGTGCTCAGTATGATATATGCTTATTGAAGTAAACTTCGGATATGCGTATGGGTTTCTATGCTTATAATGCCCTGTAAGGTGTGGTATAATAATATGTACCTGTGTTTGTTGATATGATTGTCTGTTTCAGTGTACATGTTTCATCTCGTCCAGCGTACGGATGCTATAGCCCAAGGCGTTTGGGCATATAACAAGTTGGCGTGGTGTGAGCGCCGAGGTGCATCATTGTCTCTGAAGTGACACCAAGCTCGGCAGAAGAGAAGAGGGGGATCCGGAGCAATGGAACTGAAAGACGGTGTGCAGGCTTTGGTGCTTGGCTTGGTGTGCTGCCCTCGGTAGACTAACCGCGGTTCTTGCGTCACCGTGCGGAGGTCATGATTGCCAGTGCAGTGCAGTGCAGTGCTGACCTTTGCGAGCTCCCAGCTTCTCAACTCCCCTCCCCACACATCTCCACCTTCCCCATACCCCACACTTTCGCACTTGCACTTGCACTTCTATTACTTTGTGCACTGACCTCATCATATCTTCATTCTGAGGACATAATCAATCGAATCATTGTCATCACTATCATACTAGTAGTTACTCATCTTGTCACCGTCCGCCATGCCTCACATACAAGACGCCGTCCTCCGTCACAGCCTGCAGGACCCAAAATCCTTCTGGTCCCACCAGGCTGACCAGCTGCACTGGCACACCAAGCCGAGGTCTGTCCTGGAGAGGCAGCAGCAGCAACATAACAATTCAGAGTCAGAGTCCGTGGACTGGTCTTGGTTCCCCGGAGGCCACATCTCTACATGCTACAACTGCATCGATCGACATGTCCTCGCTGGACGGGGTGACAATGTGGCTATCTACTACGACAGTCCCGTCACGGGGAGCAAGTCGTCCATGAGCTATGCTGAGCTGCTGGCCGAGGTGGAGACACTGGCTGGTGCGTTGAGAGAGGATGGTGTTGGCCAGGGTGATGTTGTCATGATTTACAGTAAGCCACACACACACACACACACACACACAAACACTATGCCTCCGGCGGCCCGTCCTTTAATAGTTCACTCGCGAGCGCAGCGAGAAAGCCTCCCCGGCAGGGGCCGCCGAAGGCATAAAACGACAGTTGGCTGAATGTATCCACTGACTGAGTGTTTCCAGTGCCCATGATCCCCCCGGCCATCATCGCCATCCTGGCCATTAACCGCCTGGGCGCCATCCACTCCGTCGTCTTTGGCGGCTTCGCCCCCGCCGCGCTCGCCCAGCGCATCGACGCGTGCCGCCCCGTTGCCCTCCTCACAGCTTCGTGCGGCATCGAGGGCAACCGCCCGCCCACGGCGTACCGGCCCCTCGTCGAGGGTGCCTGCGCGCTGAGCGCGCACCCGCCCCGCCGGACGCTCATCTGGCAGCGCGAGCAGCTCCGGTGGGGTCCCGGCCCGGGATCCGTCGACCGGTCAAAGGGCCAGGCAACATGGCAGAAGGTCGTGCGGAGCGCCCGTGCGCGGGGGGTGGTCGCCGAGGCGGTGGCCGTCCCCTCCGACGCACCCGTCTACATTATTCACACGTCGGGCACGACGGGCACACCCAAGGGCGTGCTGCGCGACGCGGCGGGCCACGCCGTGGGCCTGCACCTGTCTATCGCGTACCTCTTCGGCATCCGGGGGCCCGGGGACGTCATATTTACGGCGTCGGATATCGGCTGGGTGGTGGGCCACTCGTACATCGTCTACGGGCCGCTGCTGGCCGGCGCGGCGACGGTGTTGTACGAGGGAAAGCCTGTGGGGACACCCGACGCAGGAGCCTTCTGGCGTGTGATCGAGGAGTACAAGGCCAACACACTGTTCACTGCGCCCACGGCCCTGAGAGCCATCCGGCGTGATGACCCGGAGAACGAGCACTTCGAGAAGGTCGGCTCGAGGGGAGGGCTGCGCTCCCTGAGGGGTCTGTTCCTTGCGGGGGAGCGCTCCGAACCCACGCTGATATCCATGTACCAGGGTCTTCTGGACAAATTTGCCGCCCCGGGTGCCCAGGTGGTTGACAATTGGTGGTCTACGGAAGTCGGATCTCCGATCACGGGGCGGGCCCTGCTGCCGCATGCGGGGAGGGACAGGGCACAGAAGCAGCAGGAGAGTAAGGATCCAGACGACAAGACACAGCCTCTTCTCCTCCCCCCACCGCTCAGACCCGGCAGTGCAGGGAAACCCATGCCCGGATTCGATGTGCGCATCGTGGACGACAAAGGCACCGAGCTGCCCCGGGGCAGCATGGGCAACATTGTGCTGGCCATGCCGCTGCCACCCACGGCGTTCCGCACCCTTTGGAGGGAGCACGGCAGGTTCATCAGGGGCTATCTCAAGCGGTTTGACGGTCGGTGGATGGACACGGGCGATGCGGGTCTCATCGACGAGGATGGCTATCTGCATATCATGAGCAGGAATGACGATGTGCTCAACGTGAGCGCTCATAGACTGTCGAGCGGTGCGTTACTTCCCCCCTTGCAACTGTTTTGTTATGCCCCCGGCGGCCCCTACCGGGGAGACCTTCGAGCTGCGCTCGCTCGTCCTTATGCTCTTGTGCTTCACTCACGAGTGAAGCGAGGACAGCCCCCGGCAGGGCCACCGCGAGGCATAATCAGAGAAAAAGAGACAGATTGTGTGTGTGTATGTATGTGTACTGACTTCTAGAGTGCAGGCAACATTGAGCAAGCCGTCGCGTCACACCCCCTGGTGGTGGAGTCGTGCGTGGTGGGCGTGCCCGACTCGCTCAAGGGCCAGATGCCCTTCGCCTTTGTGACGCTCTCGTCGCACCCGCACCCTTCCTCGGCGGTACCGTCAAACGAGCTGTCGGCCGAGATCCAGGCCCTGGTGCGCAGCCAGGTGGGCGCCATAGCCACGCTGGGGGGCATCGTCCAGGGGAGGGGGATGATACCGCGGACGAGGTCGGGGAAGACGCTGCGGCGGGTGCTAAGGGAGATGCTGGAGATGGCTGTCAGGGGGGAGCTCGAGAAGGGGGAGGTGAGTGTGCCGAGCACGGTGGAGGATGCCGGGGTGGTGGAGGTTGCGAGGGGGAAGATTGGGGAGTACTTTGCTGTTAAGGGGGCGGCGGTGCACTCGGCGCCTGGGTCGAAGCTGTAGCAGTGCTCCTGAGATGTTTGGTCTTGAAGGACTTTTTCTTTAATAGAGCAATCTAGTACATGTCATTTCAGTACAGTAGTTGGGTTGAAGACAGAAAGAGAATGTCTATGCGTGTTCGTGTATCATTGCTCATGGTATACATCAATGTTCTACTTCTATCTCCTCCCGAACAAGTCGTATACGCTCCCCTGCGCCTTCGGAGCGACCTTTGTGCTTGCGAATCTCGCCTCTGGTAACCTCTTACCTGCAGCTAGACTTTCAAGGATCCTATTCAATCGTCAGTGTCAGCGGTAGTAATGGTTAGATGCAATGTCGAGCTAGAATATGTCGTCAAACAAGACTAGGTCGTCAAACAGTAACAAGAAGAGAATGAAGAAGAACAAAGAAGAAGAGGGCAAGACTCGTGGAGTACAGGGAAAAGACCTACCACTCAACGCCAACATACTTGACACCGCAGCCACCAATCCTAGAAATCTCCCTCTGCATCTTTCCCCCAGCCAGACCGCCACCAAAGCCACGGACACCAGCACTGCTGCTAGACCTAGCACCCCCATTCGGTCGTCCCAGGACAACATGCGTGACAGTCCGTCTACCGAGATGAAGCGATAGGCTGCCCCCGTTCTCGGCAAGAACGCGCTTGAGTCGGTGGTCCGAGATGAGGGGGTATGTGCTCCCGTTGACGTAGACGACGACGCCGGAGAAGATGGGGCGGGCAGTGCTCTGGGCTTGTTCTCCATCTTGCTGTTCTTGATCTGCGTGCCAATCCGCCTTCTCTTCCCCTGCTTCTGACTTTGCAGTTGGACTTGCCCTGCCACTGGATTCTGTTTCTGCCTGCTGCTGCCGCATGGTCCCTGGCCTGACGAGCATGTCGGCCACACTTCTACCGCTGCTGCCGCTGCTGCTCGGACAAGCATTGGCTTCGGCTTCAGTTCCGGTTGGTGGTGACCATCCCCCACGGGAACGAAACTGCCTGTTCACTTTCTGGTTTCTGCTCTGGCGCCATCCTGTGGAGGAGCCAGCGCGGCCGTCGGAACGCTGGTGACCTGTCGAAGAGGAGTTCCATGGGTCGAAGACGTTGGAGAGGCGGGGTGCTGCCGATTTGTTTTCCATGCTGCCGTCTTTGTTCCTCCAATTGTTTGCTGTTCTCCAACAATGTGCTCGACCTGCCAGGCACTTCACGTAAATATCACTGCCCTGGCGTCGTCTAGCCTACAGTACAGTACGCTGTATGCACCACGCGTTCTGCTAGCCTGCCCAACGCATTCCTGACGCCAAGGCACGTGAGCACACCCACCCTCTAGATACATTTACATTTACCCTGAACTGCCATGCTGCCGCACGGCATGAACATGGCATGCCATCCAATATACTCGTGCCTGTCATGCACATTCACCTCGTGTGCATGCCCAGTGAGATTACGCACATGTGGCAGGCTGCTGCATCTTCGATTTCCCATGCCCATGCCATGGTCTCTGCTGCCGCCGCCGCTGCTGCTGCCCTGTCCTGCAAGCTCTGTGCGTCCTGGTACCTGCAGCCGACCTGCGTGGGCGCGCCCCCCAACCCCTGGATAATAGCAACGGACCTGATATTATCGTCAAACATCCGATGACAGGGAGAGAGAGTAGAGTGTTCCATGCGGTATCACCTCGCGAAAAAAAGAAAAAGGGGATGTGTGCGTGTGTGCGTGCGTGCAGGAAGCCAACCCAACCCCCCGCCCCCCCCTGCCGTCAATGTCAATTGATTCGACTGCGCCGTACGATTGAGCACAGAGGCTTGGGAGAACTTGGAAGTGAGCTCAACTCACTCAGGGGCTGGGAAGGGGAATAACATACTGTGAGTACGGAGTACTAGTAGTAGAAACCCTTGCCTCAAGGACAAGAGACACGCAGAGTCGCTTTGATGCCAGTTTGGCGGAACACGGCGAAGACGTTGTCTACGGTGTATAAGGGGAGTATAACTACATGTACGAGTATGGCCACTGTGATGTGAGTGAGTACAGCCTCAATGTCTCTCCTGACGGGTATTGACAGAGAATTTCCCCGAGCCGAAAAGCCTCCTTGCTTTTGATGTTGATGTCCATCCCAATCAAAGGGAAAGGAACACTGAATACAGTAGTGACTGAGTACGAGTACCCCGTACAGAGCACAAAGCAAAGAAAGACCCTCAGCCCAGCCCAGCCCAGCCCAGCCTCATGGGAACCAAAATAAGAAACGGTTACTCATACCTGTACTCTGTATTATTACCATGCAAATTTTCCCAGACAACGGACTAGAGTATAGCGACTTACAAAGTATCCGTACTCACGGAGTAGAGATAACCGATATTGCTACCGGGTTGATCTCCCAACCTCCCGTCATTGTGTCACCCCTGCTGGGGCGTGTGTGTGTGTGTGTAGTAGTAGTAGCATGTACCAACCAGCGTCGTCCTCAGCCTCTTCTTTTCAGTATGTATTCAATAGCCAGTGTTCACACAATGTGATGCGCAGTGTAAGCGCCCGGAGCCCAGAGCCCTACGGGGTTCCCTACGGGGACGGGGATAATGTGTGTTTACCCGGCCCAGACAGACATTCAATGCTTCCAGGGGGGCGGGACGGGGGGGCCAGTGTGTGAGTGTGCGAGTGTGTGAGTGTGTGAGTATGTGAGATGAGAGAGATGGACGCAACGCACATATGCGCATCATACCTGCACGCACACGCGCGCACGCACGCACGCGCACATGCAATCGCCGTTCCCCGGGGACGCAGCATGTCCATGGCCCTGCTTTTCGGGTTCTACTGGCTTGGTGCTCATCAACATGGTATTGCTCGGTGTTAACTACGGAGTAGTTGTAGTAGATAATTACCGTGCAACTTTACTTGCGCGCACGTTCGTTTCATACGCCCGCCCCCTCGCCATTGAATCCATGTTGATATGCCCGAGGTGACAATAATTGCGCCTAGTACGGAGAGTACGAGTACGGAGGACCACGAGGCAAAGTCCCCAAGGACCAACTGTTTTCTCTCTTGGCATCACACAGTATCACCACGGCCCACGAGGGACATGGGGGCCCTTGTACCGGTAAGCGAGATCAACTCTACTCTGTTGGTACTTGGCTGTTAGTACTTTGTATGCTACTAGTACTTTCGGAGATGGTGAATACCCTACAGGGGTGCGAGTCTGGTCGGCGAGCCACGACTGTCCGTTTTGTCTCGTAGGAGTATTCGTACGGAGTAGTATTGCGAATATTACTATTCGGTATTACGGAGTAATACTTTGTACGGAGTGATACCAACAAAGTCTTCTCAGACTCTCACACCCTCCGCCCTCAGCCACCCGCCCACCGATGATCTTTGGCCTCAAGAGTATGAATGACCAAGGTTCCTTGAGAGCGGCGTCGGCTACTCCGTTGGCGGTCAACCCGGTCAAGCCCGTCTTGATACGGGTACGAGTACTCGTGCGCTGAACAAGGCAACATATGACCTGACCAGCCTCCTGGTTCCGTGTCTCGATGGGCGCGCCGTACGGGGTACGTCGTTTGTTTTGTCAAGAGCCCGCTGGGCTGGGCTGACTGGACTAGGCGCTTTACATTGTCGAGACAGATGATTCAGTGGCGTGATACGGACAGTTTCTTGGTAGAGGATCGATATTGTACGGAACGACCAAATGGAGTCTCGGACAGATCCTACGGCCTACAGGCTAATACAAACTACTCACACCCCCGGATCGACCGTCTGGGTGACACGTATGTACACGACGTTGACGGCCACACCATCAGCAGATCCAGTGCAGCCTAGCAAGTCAGTCAGTCCAGGACTCAAGGTGCTTGATACTCGGCACGTACGAAGGACTGAGTATATTCCGTCGGGGGGGCGTAAAGACAAGATTACAGAGTAAGAGTCTTGACTTTGTATGTAAGGGCCATGACATACATACATGCTCGTACAGCGTTCAATGTTCATACAGCCCTCCAGAGACCATCTCAGTCTGGGACATCTTTCAGGCGCCCAAAGGAGCGGTCAAGGTCGTGGGGGGGGCAAACCAAACCATGGACTGGATGACATACTCGTTCCCGCAGTTACCCTAAGTTGAGTTACCCTGAGTTCAACGAGTTTAGTACTTCGACTTGCTCTGTGGTGATACTTGCACTTTGACTTGTGCAATGCGGCTCCCAGACTAGCCGCACAACTCGCAGAACAAGAAGCAGATTGCATTCGCCATTGTGCATTTACCCGGGGCAGACTAAACAGCGCGCATTTCGAGCTGTCAGTGAATCGAGCCATGTGGCCAACGCACATACTAGTAACTGCGAGTGTATATTATTAGACGACCGTGCCGCTGGACCACCATCAGGCCCATCAGCAACCTAACCGGCATCGCCAAACGGCAAGGACAAAGGGACCACTAGATAATCAATCAGAAGACAATAGATGGCGTCAACGTAGCAAAAAGACACAAGAGCCAATCCATGAATGATTACTCCGTACAGCCGTACGAATACAACCCCCGGAAGCACAACCAGTAACAATAGCAGCTCTCTTGCTCTTGGGTGCCCCCGCCGATCCGCCACAATCAGAGACAAGAGACATATGCTCGAATGACCAGACGGACAACCCGACTCCGTTGTTGTGCGCTGTGTCCTGTACTCTGTACCGTACAAGTTTAATAACACCGAGCAGATATACATTGGCTGTTGGCTCTAATATCTACTATTCAGCCAGCCAGCCAGCCAGATACGCTGTACAGCCAAGGCATACTTGTCGTACTTGGACCCGAAAGTCAGCCCAAAGAGGGGACACGTCCCTAGCAGCCAAGCCATCGTCGATGGTGGCCTCCTGGTGTCCAACAGGTAATAAACACACACACACACGCACGCTGAACATGTATAAAATAAGAATAAAATATTGAAAAGACAGAAAAGACAGCCGACAACAAGGCGTGTGAATGGGTGGGCGGCAATAGTCCGTGGTAGGACAAACGGAACGGTGGGTGCGGGTGCCGGGAGACGTGGTGCCTGCTCATTGGACTGACCGACGTGGTTCGGTGCAACCGAGCATCCATCGTAGTCGTATCGGGACGTATTACTCGTGCACGTACGGGTACTCAGACCTGTACAGGTAGAGTACCAGAGCAGAGTCTCCGATCCGTCAAGAAGAGAGAGGAGAGAGGAAAGAAGAAGACGGCGGAGAAAGTAATATCACGCCTTTGTCAACGGACCTACGGACTGGCTGATTCCAAACAGTGCGTACTATCCCGGCGGGGACTCCGCGATAGGAGATGCTCACGTCCCGGTCTGCCTCGCACCAATGGATCTGGACTCGTACATGTACAGACAGATAGATAGACAGACAGACCGTTCTGTCAATCTGACTGCCCTACGCTGTGTTACTGGCCCTACAACATTGACAGTCGAGGTACACACTCTGCTCTGCTCTGCTCCATCTGCAGAGGTAATCTGCTCTGCTCCCATTGTCCTGTATGCAAGTACAGAGTACAGAGTACAGACGACGGAGCAGATGCACAACGGATACTACCCGTCCTGCCTCCTGCTTGCCTCCTGCCAGATCACCAGATAGACAGACGAATGACGGTCCGCGCCCTCACCGAGTATGGACAATGCGAAAATCACTGCAGCACCGGCAAGCGGGAAGCACATCCCCCCAGCTTGGCGTGCAGGCCACGCACTCTCGTTCTCGTAGAGATACGCTGTCACTGTACAGCCTATGTGCTGTGTATGTATGTATGCGTTAGTCCTCCCAGGTCTCCAGACTAGAGTCAAAGGCAGCTCTCCGCAAGCATGGACAAAAGTGTGCGCCGTGCGTACAGGTACCCTGCAGGAAAGATGCGGACATCAAGACGCAAGAACAAAGACTCTCAAAGTCTCAAAGAGGGGGGGGAGGCAAAAGGGAAAGGAAAAAAGAACCGGGCTTGGCCTTGCCTGTCCTTTGCCCCCCTCCTCCCTCGACGGCCCATCCATGAAACGGATCCAGCAGGGGTCCCCTCACTCAGCCGGCAACCTCGTACTGGTACCACGGGCCACGCTGTCGTCGTGATTGGGTCCTTTTGCTCCCCTCCCCCCCCTTGTGTGGTGGTCCTACATGTACATAGCCGCTGTGCATATCATGCAAGTGCTCGAGCCCGCGTTCGTTGTTAACCTCGGGGCTAGTCTCTGTGAGTACTATCAAATACTCTCTTGCCCTCGCGCGCATCGCACCGCATCGCATCGCATCCCGTCGGCTGATCCCTGCGGGGGATGCGTGCGTGCGTCGTACATACCCGTCCGTTGATTGCCAGGCAGACGGGATCACTTGCGTTGGCCTTGACCTTGTGCTCGCCGTGTAATAATCCAATCTTACTTCGTACCGTACCATGTGGTCATGGCTCGTGGCTCGCGCCCGTGTGGCCGCAACGTGATCATTCAATGTTGTTGGCCGGAGGCGAGACAATGTCCGACAATGGGGTGGGAGGGGGGCAAAGGGAGGGCGATGGCCGGGGTTGTCCGTGTCCGAGTCGGCTTACTGACGACTATTACTCGTACCGTCGTACTCGTACCCGATTACTCCTACTCAGATAAATCCAGGTGGTGATGGTGTGCGACATTATGATACGACCAGTCGAGCGAGGGTCGTCCCGGGTCCGGGTCCTGCTTAAACTGGCTTCTCTTCCGGGAATCCGTTGGGGCAGCAGTCTCCATTCTCCATGATCCGTTGACAAGTGTCAAGAGGGGGTTTACTCGTACAGAGTGTTACTCGTAAGTAATACTCCGTAAGAGTGCTCAGAAAGTAAAAAACCCCGCAAGGCGACATGGGGACTTGACAAGTCATGTTTGCGCAGTTTACTTACGGCAAATCCGCCGTAAGTGTGAAAATCAAGAGCCAAAGGGTTAAAAACCCCACCCCTGCTGGGTCGTGATAATGCCATGGCCCATGGGCTATGGTATGACAATGAAACGGCACTGGCCGAGATGGAGGGTCTCGTACCGGCCGGGGGGCAAGAGTAAGACCCCCCGGAGACGACGTAATCGCACCGAGTAGAGTGCGACGCCCGTCATGCTTGGGGGCGATGTGAGTTGCCACTGGCTGGCCGCTGGCCAGGCCATGACAAGCATCATGGTTGCGAGTACGGATACTTGCGGCGTATGAGTCTACTTGGTAGATTACTCGCAAGTACTTGCACAACTCTTAATATCAAAGGGGTGATATACGTCGTAATACCCGTGGTCCATGCCCCCCTCCGCAGCATCGTGACGCACGTACCCTGGGAGATCGCGGCGGATGGGCGTTCCCCATGGAACCAGGTTGCCAGGCACGCGCCAAGGTTATGCAGAGAGGATCTCGGGAGGGGGGCAGTCTAGCACTCGCGTTCGCAGGCTGTGTGTGCAGGCAGTGATGGCGTCGAGCAGGCTGCATGCTGAGGCTCTTGAACTGGGTGCGCCCTGCAATGCGGGTAGGCGGAAAGCCGCTACTCGTACATCGTCCCGAGCCGAGAGTTGCATGCGCATACATACGTATCTCATTGTGATTGCCCGTGCATCCATCTCCCTTGACCTTGTTTTGGGGAGTCGGGACCGGCCTTGTCTTCTGGGACTGGTCTGGCCTTGTTTTTGGTATATCACTGGCCGGGCCTTGCCTGCCAATGGCCTTGTTTCCTGGGGCATGTCGGTACGTACGGAGGAATAATGTCCGTCCAAGCGTCCTTGGTCCAACGAAGTAAACGAACCAAGTGCTGACAAGCAAGTCCCTACAAAGTACGGAGTAAGTAGTACAGAGTATTAGTCGATGTCGTATTGCTCAGTAGAGATAGTCCGCCTAGTCCGCCCGCACATTCCAGTCGAGCCGATGCACGTGTCCAATGCGAGACCGTCACGGGAGTGGTTGTGGATGTTGTCTCGTGGGAACGGATTCCATGGAACCGACCTTGACTTGACTGAGACAAGACGGAGCGAGAAAGGCGAGAAAGGGCCTTGGTTCGAACCGGGGCGAAAACGAGACGGCGTCGTTGTTGGCTGGCAAATGACAGGCCGCTAGCGGACCGCCGCTGGGGGGGAGGGAGGGGAGGGCAGGGCAGGAATGTGTGTCGATTGGACCCTTTTCGCGAGCTTCTTTGACGGCGCACAGCATGCTGCACCCCAGCGACGTGATGCGACAGCCAAACATCTCTACTCCATATTATGGAGTAATACCGTCTAGGCATATAACACCTGGTACTAAGTAAGGCGCAGCGTAAGTGAATGGACAAGGACGATTGCGCTCGCACACCTCGACCAGGGGAATAGTGTGATTCATGGTTCCTTACTTTTCGTACTCTCTTGTGGTCCAGCCCAGCCTCCCCCGCTTCAGAAGCGCAAAGATCCCTGCTAGAATCTGACCGGCCGCGAGTCGGGTGTTGGACTAGCCGGGTGGTGAGGTGAACTGGGGCCCGCCCGGCCTTGGATATTAGAGCGGAGGCTAGTTTCTTTTGGGGGGGGACCTTGAGACCTCTGGCCCTCTGGGGCACGGTGGACTGTGGACGGCAGAAGGGGAAACAAGGGTGGTGGTCGTATTGTACGATATTCCACGGTCGGCCACAAGGTACCGGTACCTTTTGCGGTGGACCTGGCGGCGGCGGCGTCGTCGACGGATACAACTCAGGCGGGCGAGTAATACTCGTAGAGTAGGAATTATCAGTATCAGTATGGACAATGGCCCTGGGGTCGATCGAAAGAGCTCCGCACCGTCCTGCAACTGCGCGCACTGCCTGCTGCAGACAATTCGCGCATCGCATGTGCAAGCAGCGCGCGCTGCAGCAGTCAGACAGGTGGGGATGGGGATTGTGCGTCTTTGGGATGGGAGAGAGTGTGTGTGCAATACTGGACTGTACCTTTGACCTGTATCCTGTTACCTGTACCTGCACTGTGGATTGTATTGAGCATGATTTCAGTCAATATGAGAGAATAATAGCAGAAGATTGTGCATGTACGAAGTATGTATCCTTCCTGACAATCAGGGTCTCGTCCCGTCTTGCTTGACGTTCCTTCCTTTCCTTTCGGTCCGTCCGGCGAAAAAGGGCAACGGAAGCGAGGAAAGAGCCATGCCGTGGAAGAGTTGGGAAGGTGCGAGTGAGTGGCGTGCGGTGCCTCAGGCCGTCCGCTCGTACTCGTACTACTCGCACCGTACTAGAGCACTACTAGTACTAACAAACAGGCCAAACAGGCCGGACAAAGAATTGATTACAGAGAGTTGGGCCTATTGTTACAGCGTATTACCTCTGTAGTTAAGTACAGAGAGCAGGGCCTGGAGAATTCAACTCGGTAATACTACTCTGTACGTCATTGTCGGAACGACAGGGTGCAGGTGAATTGGAAGCTGTCGTGATATCAAGTTGGTTCCATAGTACCTTGAGTCAAGCACGTATGGCTTGCATTGCTCGCTTGCATTGTTAAAGCTGTGAAACTGTCTGTTGGTTACAATACAATGCCACTGCACTCAAATGAGAGGGGCCAACGTCATGGGAATTGCATTCCACCCGTCTGGCATGTACGCCAACGGAAAGTTTCCAGCAGCAGGCACTATGTCGTGAACCGCCAGAACTCTACCCTGTGTTTACGGAGCCAGCACGTCTGTCCATGTCCATCTACACCATATAAAAAAGCAATGATAATACCTACTCCAAGTATTCCTCCTTGATACCAAGTGTCAGTCTCGTTACACCATGCATACATGTCAAATAAACAAGACTTGCATCATGTCATGCCGACAGGTGCGCAGTGTTTCCTGCAGGGCTTACATCTATGCAGTATCAATAGTCTCTACTCTATTCTTGTGTATCAGCTTGCACTCTATCTTGCAGACAGAATCAACAGAATAGCAACACAGATGGGAATAGAAATAAACCCAGAATTACCTCTTTAGGAAACAAAAGCAGAGCTCAAGCTGTTTTTACACTTTGACCACGCCGAGTTGATTGATAGGCACCCCTCCCTGAGGCGAAGGTTAAGTTCAGCCCGCTGCGTCTACGGATATAGTACCACTGTAATATCAGTACTACCTAAGTACTACTAGTAGGTAGCCTTTTCGATTGTCATGATGCAGCCTGCAGCCTGTAAGCAAGCCCTCATTGGAATTTATCCGGGGACACGGCGCCCGAGAAAAAAACGTGGCTCGGATTATTTCAGAGTCTGTTTCTGTTAGTCGCCGTCGCAAGTATGTCGGAATCCACGGCGGAGAACCTTGTTCTCGAATGTGAAGGCATTGTGTCGTCACTACCCCGTACTCTGGTACCCTACGACTGAGGTGGCACTGCTACAAAGTAGGAATTATTACCTCCTACACGCATTCAACGTCCAAGGTCATCGTGATGCAGGCTGCTGCTGCTGCTGCTGCTGCTGCTATACGACGTACTCCGTACATGCGCACCAAAACCTGCTGCCGGCATTGACAGACGCATAAGCTCCAAAGGCAAGGCAGGAAGGGTTCGCAGGAATGCAGGCCAGACAGATGGCTGTGGTCCATACGAGTCTACTAGTACGTACGTTTTACCTGTAGGCTGTACTGCGCGTAAAGTACTGCGTAATACTGCGTACTACTCCGCAGCATCCAGTTGCCCGCACCTTGGCTGGCAGCTGCATTGTGCGCGGCGCTAGCAGCCGTGATACTAGATTTAGCCCCGGCGGAATCTTGCATCAGGCCCACTATTGATGATGTGAGGGTACATTTTACGGAGTACTGCTCGTAGGTAAGTATTTAGCCCAATTGCGAGTAGCAGTACGCATACAGCCTTTATGTGTGTCTGTGTCTGTGTGTGGGTAGGAAACAATGGCAGAAACAATAACCTCGAACCCAACCCTCTTCTATTGTAGCTGGTCTGGTCTATTGTCATGGCGGTTTCAACTACGTAGTCGACAAGACAGGACGTTGCAAGAGGACTCACTCACTCATACTCGATACTCAGTTTTGTATTACTCCGTTGTAGTTGCAAGTTGTAACTAGACTCTAGTTGTGGTACATGCTATTTAGCAGTACTAACATGTTGAGGTAAAACCCCTCTTCCAACCGCCTTCTCTACCTACTCCGTACTCCGTGCTAGCCACTCGGCCAGCTCCGCATTGTTTCTCATTGACCCTGTCTGACTCTTGTTCTGCTAGCACGTCGTAGTCTGGTATTACTCCGTAAGTAATCCTCGCAACTACGGTATTGGTACAACAGCAGCGCAACAATGTGGTCAACGTGGACAGTCCGTCCGTGCCCCGCACAACTGAGACCTTTTTGCCCCTCTTATCTCGTTCCGCGTCGCAATGGCCACGGCAGATACTTTGTAGGTACGAGCATGTGTACGAGTACATACAAGGCCCATGGGTCAAGTCCAAGTCCAAGTCAGTCTCGTACGAATAACGCCGACCTCCCCCAACCGCCCACTATCTACGTCCTTCCTTTTTTCCCCCTTCCTTTTCGGCCGGCCGCTCGGGAGCTAAAAACAATCACGGGCCCCGTTCTTGAAGAAGCGGTGTGAAACATGGGCAAATGGTACTCCGTACTTTGATTCTTCTCCTCAGAGTATTCCTCAGTATGGATAGAATTTTCAACCAACACACGGCAAGAAGCGCCAGCCACGCTTGTGTGCACCCTTTGTTTGGCTATGCCGCTTGTCTTGCAGGGCAAGGTCTTATTGTTCTATACCCATAAACCTGGACGTACTTACTCCGTAGTACTGTGAATGGCCCTTCCATACCGTCGTTGATTGACCCCGACTTTAACAATATCGTACATGCATACACGCACGCCTACATACATGTACATGGTTTCACACAGTAACACAGCATCCATCTGTGAGGCGCTTCCTCCTATTCTGGAACCGATGGGCTGCAATTTACTATTTGGCCTGGCCGTGACCCGACGCGATTAGTTTTTCTTCTTCTGCATGTTGTCATGTTGTTTTCCTGTCCGGGCTGTCCTGTCGCGTCCCTACTTACGCGAAACAGACACGCCATGTGGTCTGACCGTCTTCAAGTACAATGGGCCAGCCGTGTAGATAGTAATTCTACGACGTAACTCATAGGCCATACTCCGTACTCGTACCAATACTCGGTATCCGTACTCTGTAGATGGATGACGGGGGCCCTCTGCCAAGTGGAAGAACAGGAGGGTATTGCGGATTGATACTAGTAGTCACTTGTAAGAGTACGAATAGTGTGGACTGTATCCGTACTCGTAGACTCTACTCTAGACTCAGGCTACTGCAGGTGGTACCACCGTCCTGGAGCGCAACCACATGTGCCTGCATCTTGCAGATGATGGTCGTCGTGCGTGCGCGCGCATTGTACGCGCAGCTGGCACGGTCTCTACTTCCCGTAGGCATTACAACGGCATCAACGCATACATACCCGTCCGTACTTGCGCATCTTCCTACATATATGTATGCCGTATTAGCCTGTAGGCTGTAGGTACCGAGTGCGGACGAGGCTGCCGACTCTACCGACTCTGCTCCATGCCATGTCCGTACGCATACAGACCGGAGTGCAGCCCAGCGCCTCGCCCGAAGCCACTTACTCTGTACATGCAGGACAGGGCAGGGCAGCTCCTAGGCCTTGCCAATACTTGCAGCGTATGGAATACTGCTAGTAGTACCCAGCAGCATCCATACGACTATAGTACATAACCAAGTCCAGTACTCCGTATTGACAGTTGACAGGATCCCCCAACGTGCTCCCGTTAGTAGTAAGTACTCGTAATAATGCTCCGTAGCCTCGCAGCTGTCAACTCCTGGTGGGTATTCCAATCTGAGCATATTCCGACGTGTAACATGGTCATTACCAGGATATTCGTACTTGCAGACAGACGGACTCTGTGTCCTCTGTACCGACTCTCGTGACTACGACGTATGTGTCCTGTCCATCGTCATTCATCGCTCCTGCCCGCACTCGTATTGATCCACACACGGCCGCCCGACGACGCCCGAGACGGGGAATACTGCCGCCCAACAAGGAGACACACGCCTACGTCGCCCACGTTGTGCCCACGCTGTAATTTCTTACTACTCCGTACCGAGTACGAGTACTCTGCATCATCATCGACTTTCCTTTCTGGCCCGTGTTGATATATTTCCCGCAATGGAAGAAAAAACCCACCCGGTCCTATATCCATCAATCAAGCCCACCCATCCACCCAAAGTACGGAGTCTTCATCATCTCGAGCTACGCTCCGTAAGTGTCCATCCAACGCCAAACGCCTCTCGCGCCCCTCTTCGGCAAGTTACGGCCCACGGCAGATACATGTACAATCATAAAACATAGAGGCCCGGCCCACGGCCCACGGGACTGCCAGCCACTTCGATCCTGGCGGCTACTCGTACGAAACGGACAGACACGGATGAGGATGGCTGGGAGTGGACGGATGCTGACACCGACAATGGCCCACGGCCCATGGGGAGGGGGAGGCCAGGGTGGTCCGACCGTCCATCCGCCGATGAACTGGCAGCGTGTGGCCGGCCCACAACGGGTGATCCCTGTACGAATATTCGTAGCCTGTACTCCGTACGGCGTAGGTCCGTCCTTGCAATACTGTACGAGTATGTTCAAGGGCACGTACGTAGCCGGTTCTGTATCTGGACAAGGGCCATGGAAACCCCCAGGGCGTAGCGCACGCTTGGTACGGAGTAGAGCACAGAGCCAACAGGACTTCCTAGAAGCCAGTCAGTTCAATCAGCGCTCGTCCTGGAACAGCATGGCTGGCATGTGCGGCGCAGTCGTGGATGACGAGCTGCGACTTGCCGAAGACGACGGGCGACCAGAGACCGGGGTGCGACTGGTTTGCTCGCAGGGCAGGGCCAGGTCCAGGACAGGCCGGCGTTTGCACTAGGGTGGCATCTCACATCCATGCCATAGTCCATCATGGTACGACTAGGGAGGAAGGGCCTGGGGGGGGCTGGGGAGGGAGTCAAGGATGTCGAGAGATTTCAGGACAGTCGTCACTACGGATATCATGGGGATATTCTCATGTCTATTGCTCTGTACAGGTACGAGTACCGAGAATGGGTATTACAAAGTATCCATCAGAGTATCCAGAGGAGTTGACGAGGTCCGAGGTCAGACAGTACGAGGTAGCTGCTCTGCCGTCGCACAGTGGGCATCTGCTTGAGCCTTGGTGCTTGGTGTCGTCGTGGTCCCCCCACCCGACCAACAACCCCACCGCCGTCAAGGCGTACGGAATAATATCTACGGAGCACGAGTACGGACCATCTTACAGAGGACGAGTGTACTCGTAGATTGTAGTACTTGTCAGTGCTCACGTAGGCCTATCTGTGGCTCGTGCTCCCGTACTACTCCGTACTCGTCGTCCAGAACACAGTCTAGGATCTGGTCCTCCGTCTAGATGTAATACCTGTGCGCTGTCACGCCAGTACGAGTACGAGCACAGTATTACTCGGTTGGAACAGAATGGGTGAGAGCGGCGAGCCATGGTCGGCGGCGGCCTTTCGTAATGCCTGCCAGATGCGCCGTAGGATTCTCTCGCTGCAACGCTGATCCACCCCTCGACTTTTCCCGGAGACCCCTGCACCCTAGCTAGCTCGGTGCTTGGCTAACGGGACACACCACACCAAACAGACAGTCTAGACAAGTTGAGAATGAGTGACCCCATCCCCACCAGCTCTCTCATTCTCATATGTGCTTGGAGAGGTCCGGGTGGGAGGGGGTTGGTTAGGTTCGTTTTTTTTTTGTGTGCTGGGAGGGGGGGGGGGGGCTTACNCTGGGAGGGGGGGGGGGCGCTTACTTCTTTGTCGCCCGTCCACCTGAAGCAAAGCCAGCAGGGGGACCCGTGGCGTGGATCCACTCGAGCGCGAGACTTTTTTTTTTTGAACGACCGAGAGTGGTTTTTTTTGTTTCTTTCGACTAATACCGGACTTTGATGATGGGAAGGGTGTGGATGGTCTGCCGAGGATCATAATGATTATGTTACGAGAGCAATGGATGGGTTGAATATTGACAGGCGTAATTGCAGAGTGCCTGCTGCCGCTGCTGCTGTAGGAGAGACCTGGAGTAACTGCACGCGTAGTGCACCCGTACCTACCTACCGTACCGTACATGGTAGAGTAGGTGCTGACCAAGAAGATCTCCATTGGGCCTGCCAGACCTCGCATCGCATCGCATGTGCAGACGGCAACCCGTGCGGAAAGGTAGGTACGTGCTTCCAGTCCATAGGGCGGGACTCTGGACGCAGCAGAAGAATGCATGGACAGCGGCAACCACTACAGCTGGCAGACGATGGACATGCGAGGACATGCGAGGACATACAGACCATACTATACTACAGAGTACTACTAATGGAGAGATGCGGACGAGTACAGCGTACAGCGTACAGCGTACAGCGTACAGGGCGGCAGATCTCGGCAGCATGAAGCTTGTTTACGAGTATCGACGAGGGACGCATCGACAAGCATCGACAAGGCAGCGCGTATTACTGTACGAGTATTCGTACTTTCAGAGAATCTATTACGCCGCACCGAGTATTGCGCCTGCTCGCTCTCCGTTCTCTTTGTCCTGTTTGCCTGTCTCGCAACTACCGGCCTCTCACCTCCAAAGCAGAGACAAGAAGTGCACACCGCAACGGCCTGGGTCGGTACCTGTACAACCACTCGTACGAGAGTATGGAGCAAACCGGGGCCCGCCCTCGAGAATACTTAGGATGGGGTACCGTAGTTGCTCTTCGCGCGCGCGCTCGCACACGGCACCTTGCCAGGGTGGGAAGACAGACAGAGGAGGAGAGGGGGACCGGGGGCTGTACGGACTGGAGAGTTGAGAGTGTGTTGTGTGCTCGTGGGTACGTACCCGTATCTTGACAGGGTTGAGGGTTCCGGTACCGGTACAAGGGGGGG